>WYDI02025044.1:24850-76503 GCA_009867235.2 Psittacus erithacus | reverse complement strand
TGGTGGTAGCAGCACTGGTTTGTGTTATACCTTAGTTACTGGACTGCTCTTATCTCAACCCATGGGAGTTACATTCTCTTCATTCTCCTCCCCATCCCTCCAGGAGCAGGGAGGGGAGAAGGACACGTGGTGGTGGGGCGGAACGAGCAGGCTACGTGGTTTTCTCATTTATGACTAAGTTTAAACCATGACACCATAGCTCTGCCCACACCAAGCAAAATACCTCTTCTACGTGTTTCCTGTTTGAATGTGTGAGAAACCTTTTATAAATTGAAAATCTCTTCTTCAGCAGAAGTGAGCATTGTTTTCAGTTTTGCTATGTAGAAAGCTTGTAAAAGATCCACACTTCTGTGTTTCTTTTCAGGAGGCACATATGAAGGACTTGAGTTTACGCAGCACTATGGAAAGTGCTGCAATGTATTTTACTGTCCTTTTGGGGTGTTTTTTTTTCTATTCAGAGGAATGGAATATGCTGATCCCAGTTTTTTTGGGGAGGTTTGATGCATGCAACCGATGAACTGCTATTGAACTTTACTACCATGTGATCAGATTGCTAGTGCAGAGGTGAGTGTGGGATTTCTGGATTCACAGAATCTAACAAATCATACAAACCACTTTGAAACCAATGTTTAAAAGGCTCATGAACCATGTCCACTGTTCAGGTACCTGCGTTTATATATTTCTTTCAGGGAGCACACATGCTAGTGCTTACTATGTGAGGACAGTATTCACATATGAACAGAAAGGACTGAGAGTAGAATTTGATCTATTGTAGGGTAGTAAATTTCCCAAGGAGAGACTGTTACTTTACCTGGCAGTGCCAAAATCTATATCACATTTTCTGCATGACTTGTATGTAAAGTCAAAACCCCATGGAACCCAAAAATGCCACAGAAAACTGTCTATTGAAAAATATTTGTACAACTGATTCTTCCAGAGAGCCTCTGTTTTCTTTCTGTAAGAGGAGTTTTCTCCTTCCCACTGGGTTTCATTGCAAATATCTTTTTAAGCTAACTCACGTTTCTCTGCACTCACTTTCTTACTGACAGCCCACTTGCTTTGCCATCAGAGAGCAGTAGTGAAAATAAGAAGTTCTGCTCAAAGGCTTTAAAATGCTCCATGGTATTATCTGGATTGAAAATAATGTTCTGACACTGACAGACTTAGCCATCCAAAACCTGCTCAATGAGCCTCCCAGATGGGACAGGCTCTTTCCTTAGGGCGAAAAGCTGTCACTTTAAATCACTACAGGTCTTGTTCTGGTGTATTTTCTCCTCATTTGGGGCATTTTCCATTTTTAAGAGCAACACGATACAGCAGACAGGTTGTCCCCTATTCCTAAGCATGTTCCCATAACATTCTGTGCTTTGGGCTGACTTGAGCCCTACTGCTTGCTCAAGCCAGCTCCTTCCTGAAGTTTCATTTCCCTCTGTCCAGCTCCCTGGGTAGAAAAGCAGCTTCCATGAAGACACATGATGCTCTGTCTGGTGAGCCAGAGATACGTAACAGTCTTGGCCATGAAACAAAGAAATTTCATAACAATAACTTCTATCTGGTCCATTTGCTGATTTTTGAGTGTTTGCCAACTTTTCTCCTCTCTCTTTAAAAAAAAAATTAAAAAAATAATTAAGAAATTAAGTTTCATTGTTTCCCTGTTAGCTCAGACAAGCCATGAGCTGAGTTACAGTCCCTTGCTGCCAGGGATGGGGCAGTCCATCAGGCCTCACAGATGCCATCTTCCACCTTCCATGCTACAGTGGGCCCTTCTTCCATTGAAGAGCTGTTGACTGGAGCACACAGCAACTTCTTCCATGCACTGAGGTGTCCTGAGCCTTTCTTCCCTAAGAGGCACATTTGAGTTCAGACAAACATCTATAGACTATGTTAGTGTTTCATGCCTTGCAAGTCTTTCTCTGAGTCAAAGCCTATGTAAGCTGAGATTGCACAGGTCTCCTTGGACTTTCTCCCTGTTACTTAAGGTCTTCTTCTCCCATGGTTTCTATCCAGCTGTAGCCTATTATCTGTCTAGTTCAGACTGGTGGCAGATCTCAAGCAGGTTTAGATACTCAGTACAGTACATGTGTTGTGTAGGATTTTCAAAGCAGGATGTTTAGGGTGATTCTGTTCTGAATGACATGATAAAACCCCCAACCAGCCTTTTGGGATGTAAGATAGGCTGAGTTACATGTGCCTTCACAAAAACCTGACCCTGAGCTGACACATGCCTTCTCTTTCGTATGATGTTTCTAAATAGAAGCTGGAGTACAAAAAAAATCACTAGTCCTTTCGATAATCCAAGTCCACATTTGATTTGTTTAGAAAGCTGGGTTTTAATGTTATTTTTGCTTTTCAGCTCCTTGAGCCCTGCTTCAGTTGAAATGCTTTGGAAAATTGCAGTTGAAAAAGGCCTCTCATTTTTTGTGAGAAGCTCTTTATGAGTGATGCATCATACCCCATTGCTCAGCATTAAGTTGATCCATTACTGAGTGTGACTCAAAAGTCCTGTTAGCAGCTGAGTGCCAGAATCTATGACAGCCTAGCAGAGGTAGCAGAATCACCTTCTAGGTCAGGGCTTTTTCACACTTCTGCCTTAAATTGCTAATGTTGGCTGTTGTTAAAGAAAGGATACTGTGCTACATGAATCTTTTGTTTGTCTTAGTGCAGCTTTCTAAATTTCTTTACGTGTGCTGGTCAAAATAGTCTTTATTTTAGCAGGGTGTTTCAATCTGCACAGATTCATGCTGCTCCCAAAGACCTGGTCTCATTTCTATCTTTTCTGCGAAACTACGTAATTTTGACTGTTCATTTTTAAAGGTCTCCAGCAATTGTTTAGATATTGTTTTAATTATTTTCTGGCCATTACTGAGTTTTGTGAGGACCTCCATTGTTTGTTCCAGTTTGATTGCAGATATCAGCTCGACCTTCCTCTCCTGGGAAACTTCATTCCTCTGCTGATATTTTCCTGCTCGTGACCGATATTTTTGGTATGCAAGATTGTTTTCACTGGAAGGAGAAATTGGTGACAGGTATTTTTACAATGCAATAATGTTTTCTGATGGAGAATTGAGATAGACCTGCAGCAATGGGCTCAAAGTCAGTGTCCTTGGTCATAATGACATGTTTCTTCTTTACAGGTGCCTTTTGTGACATTTTCTAGCTGTTATTGGTTGTTTCTGTGCAGACACATACAGATCTGCCAAGATATAAGCAATGTTCCTGGTGTGTACTCAGATCCCAACCAAACCACTAAAGACAGCTTAATAGGTATATATGTCATCTAAATTAGTTGCATGATCAGTAACTTCCATTGTTAAACAAAAAAGCATTTTTTCTGCTCTCCCAGTTTCCCTGAACAAAGGCTGCTACCAGGTCTATCATCTTCATAGGCATTTAGAAATGTTCATATATCAAAGATTCTACCCTCTGAAGTATTGAATCTTCCAGTAGAATAATGAGATAAATTTGGCTCTATCCCAAACCTTCATCCAGACCTGTTTGGTGCTGATAGTGTCTTAGGCTTAAATGCCTTACTTTCCCATTCAGAGGTACTGCGATAGCAGTGATTAGATAGTCATAAATCTATAGATAGCAGCATCTATGGAATGTATTTAGGTCTTTCACTGTAATCAATCTAAAATTGCGAAACTACATTGTTTAATCAGAATGGTGACAGACATGTTTTGTAGGTTACAAGCAGATACATGTCTTTTTTTTTATTCCATTTTCTTTCTACTAGAGGAGACACTGCAGATATCAGAGACGGCCTGTTCTTTCTGAGCCTTCCAGTCTTTCGCTATTGAGCTTGTGAGAAATCAGGTCTGCAGTGTTGCTTCATCTGGAACAAATATTCCAAGGGGTCAGATTTGGAGGATTGGCCTTTGCTTGTCTTTCCCTCTCTATATTTAAAAGTTTTGCTCTGTTCTAGATACATAAGATAATTATGCAGCTATCAAAGAGGAACAAATTAATTTAACTAAGCAACAAGTCATTAACTCAGAACAACAATGCCATTAAATGCACAGCTGGAGAAGTTTAGAAATTTGGAGTAACCTTCACTTGTAGTGAAAATGTGAGTGAATGTTCATGATGTAGGGAAACAAGGGAGTATTCCCTCAGTAGTGTTTGCTCATGTAATAAGAAGAACAAAACCAAATTAATCTATAGAATAAAATGAAACTAATCTATGGCTGTTTATCTAATGATAACAAGAGTTCTATCAAAGTTTCCACCCTGTGCTGGCCTAAGGGTTTGGAGAGCTGAATGATGATCCTTTGCATCCAGAGGTTTTGCAGAAAAGATGTTGTGCAACTTCCCCCCAGATCAGTGCTTGCTCTGCTCACGAGGCCAAGCCCTTGCTGCTGACCTATTCATCTGCTGGTACCAGCCCACATTCATTCCCCTGCGTGCTGTATCTCTGGGGTCAGCATGACCTGGGCTGTGGCTGCAACAGCAGCTCCCGGCTATCCCTGCCTGTTTGGCCCAAATAAGCCCTTTGTCTCTGCAGCTCATATTTTTAATGTTTTAACCCTGCAGTTCCTTCTCTTAATGAATTTCTTCTCTTTACCCTTGTTCTCTGCTTGCTTGGTCTGAACAGATACTTTTTTCTCAGCTAATGAATAATGGAGGATGGTGTTTTACCTCTAGCTTGCTGATAGCTCTGGTTCCGCCATTAATACCTTGCTTGAGGCTCTAAACTTTCCCTCTAAACTCATTCCTCTCTCCTATGAATGTCTTAGATCTCCTTCCATTTATTTTTTTTCCAGATTTTCGGCTTTATGTCCTTTCCCTGTTTTAGGATGGTCTTTTCCACCAAACTGTAAGCCCTTTCTTTGCCTTTACCATTCTCTTTTGCTTCTTCAAGCCCACAAGCACTTGCTCACCCATCTGTTCTGGGGATGGCTCTGAAACATCTTCTTTCTCCTCCTGTATTATCTCGTGAAGGAAACTGGCTCTCAATTGACACTGACCTTTTCCCAAGGGGCCAGGACGCATGCTTGAATTTCAGTCTTTTTGTTTCTTTTTCTTTCAGTGACCCTCCTTGTGGTAACGTGTCCCAAAACACAGACAAGTTTTTCTAAACTGACATCTCTAATTGTTTTCAGATATGAACTGCACATTTTAAAACTCACAAGTCATTAGAAATTGAAGGAACTTTTGGCATGTAAAAAATCGCATTTGAATGCTGAGAGGAATCTGGCAGAACATTACTGCCCTACCTTTCCAAATGTTGCAAGATATTCTTGGCTTATTGCATATTATATAACAGAGCTTTTAAACACGGATTATCTTTAGAAAGAAAGTCAGTGATTACTGTCAAACCGCAGTGATGCATTAGCTGAAGTTGATGGGATGCGTTTGCAAAAGGAACTGACCAAGAGAAGTGAGAAGTAGCCAGCCTGTTTTGGGAGTAACAGTGTTCTTAAAGATAAGTAAATAACACATGTGAGCCCACATTTACTGTTTTCTCGGAATGCTTTTTTCTAACTTTGGAATAAACAGAAACGTTGTTTACATTATGCCTGTCTGCTTTTCATAGGGCTAAGTAAGGACTTCTGCCTGTCAGTGTAGCAAAACAATTGGCCCAAATTGGGGCCATGGCAAGATAAAATATCTCCAGTTTTCTGTTGGCAATCCTGCCACACAAACGATTTCTGAGCAGTGTAGCTCATGTTTTGCTAGGACTTTTACTGGCTTCAGGAGGAGACCTATATTAGAAGAAAAGTTAAAGGAACAGACTCTTTATGCTTTGATTTGTTTGTGTACTTTAAATAGATGCTACCTCTGAGCGCTAAGATTTTAGGCTTCAAAAAGAATAAAAGAATGTATCTTGGATGAATAATCTCATGCTCCTTGTAGGGATATTTGTGCACCCTAATCTGATGTAAAATACCAATTTTAAACCTGTGAATACTTTACCCAGTTTCTAACTTGATTTATTATTACAGGTTTATGATTTCTGAAAGGAGTAAATTATAACCCAGTTCTGCTATGAATCTTTAATAATTTGATCTTTTTCTAATGTTTAATGGACAGGTTAAATGTGAGTCCAACCAAAACTCCCATTCCTGCTGGTGAGATTTTGCCCTATTTGTAACTAGCAGCTTGCCAAAGAATGCAGTGGATTCTCTGTTGCTTATAATCTTTAAATCAGACCGAATGTCTTTCCGAGAAAGATGCCCTGAGTCAACCGCAACTTATTGGAACTGGTTTAGGAATTGCTGGGCAACCTTCTCTGGGCTATGCTCTGCAGATGTCTGAGAAGGTGACTGCACAGTTTCCATATAGATCTTAAAATCTACAAATATGGGGTTGATCTTTGAAATACCAGCGTCTTAAAACAACTTTTTTCTTTTTTCATCAGGGAGGTTTAAAGGCCTTTGGTGTGCTGATGGTAGGAGTAGTCTGGCTGGATGATAAATCTCAGATGAAAGAAATAGATGGTGAGTTAAGAGTTCTTTCTGACCTCTGCCTGGGAGCTATGGCACATCTTAGTAACTTCCTTAATAAGCAGTATGCACGTTCATGAGATTGAGCATGACTTTAACTGCAGCTCAGTCGGAAGCTGTTTTCCTGTTTTATGAAAGCTCCCTTGATTTTTCAAAACGCCCTCATGCTTTGCAGAGCTGAAATTGTACCAGCCTGCCAACTGCTTATAGCTTAAAGCCCGGGGTTTGAGACTCTGGGATTGTAATGCCTGTCCTTGCTCTGGGTCAGATGGAGCAGGAGATGGATCTTTTGTCTTCCGAGTCTGTCTGTAAGAGCTGGTCTGAGGACTATGCACGGCTTCCTGGAAAAAGTCCATGTCCTCCTCATTTTGAACAGCAGCTCTATTCTGGACTTTGAACCCTTCCCTGGGGAAAATGGCCAGCGCTTACTGGGGAAAATGTCACTTTTTACAATTTGATATTTCTCAGCAAACACCTTCCTCCACAAATGGTAAAACATTTGGTCAGCAAATTCATGGGCAAGTCTACGAGCAATGATCACGAAAAAAGCCACGCTCGGAGATCACTTAAAGCTGAGATGCTTTAAAAATCTCAAGGGCTTTGTAGACCACCAGAGATAATAAATCATAGCAACCATGGAGGCCGAGATGAAAACCCAACATCAACTAGAAAACAAATTGTGTCCTCTCTCTTAAGTGCTCAGAAGTATTTTAATGATGATGTTTACATACTTTTAAATCAGAATTTTCTGTCAATGCCAGTGTATACATAGGGGGAGAAAATGGAACAAAAGTTTTTCTTCTCAAAATCAGATTTATTAAGTATAAACAAATGTGCTTCCCAGCCTGTCTTTAACTGCCAGTGCTAAACTTAAACTTTGCAGAAAGTATTTAACATAATGTGTGTAAATATTATGTTAAAGGTTTCACGTCCTGTTTTGAACAGTGGCAAAAATTTCCTTTCAACCTTTAGATTTTCCACTAATTTCTTTCATATTAAATCAGCGCAGGCTGAAAAACTGCTGATCAGATTTTAACTGAGCTTTATTGTAATGTAGTTTAAGTGGATGCAGACGGCTGGTTTTTCTTTTTCTTTAGCTTTTCATTTTTTCCCTCCATGTCTGAAATATTACCCGGGAGACCGAATTTCTTGTGGCATTAACATGAGAGTCTCAAAACGGGCCAAAAAAATAAATATTGTAAAAATATGTCATCCAAATCAAATACTGTGTGAATAAGGGAAACTGGAGAGGTTACAATTGTGGTTCAAGGTTTTACATGCAAGGTACCTCAAAAGTTAGCTAAATACATTTCAGATGGATGTGAAATGCAGAGGAAATGTGTTAAGTATCTTCCCTCGGTGAGATCTGGAGCCTGGCTCAAATAACAACCTTGAAGGTCAAGTTCCCATGTGGTTACCTACGGGGTGATGGAAATAAGCTCAGATCCCCATCTCCCTTTAACAGCAGCATCCACCTGGTAAAAAGGTAGAGGATCTGCCTCAGCCTGACAGTGCATGGCTGACACCTTTACGCTCATTTGCAAGCAAAACCAAAGGGTGCCCAAGAAGTATATTGCAGTGTATGGAGCCTTTGGGTTTCTTTACACTGGGCAAAAGTTTAAGCTACTGACTGCTCATGATGCTTAACTGTATAATTGTCTTAATTATGCTAAATTGCACTGTGTAGTCCCCTAACAATTATGTGGGTTAGCAACAGTATTAAGTGACAGAAATGACATTAATGCAATCATAGCATTGTCTAGCAGAAGCATGAAAGTCAGTAAATACCAGGCTCTGCACAGTTTTAATACCAGGCTCTGCACAGTTTTCCTATGAGGGACTGCTTTCACCCTTGCACACACGCTGGCAACCTCATGAGACTTCAGTATAGGGGGTGATCATTTACACATCACTGATTATGTGATATGTAGAAATTCTTTGCTTATGGGACAGCTGTACCAAAAGGCTTACTTTAAAATACTCACTGAACAGTGAATGTTTGGGCGAACAGCTTTCTCACAGTGGATTACATCAAAGTGCTGATGTTGGCTATCAGAACTTGACTGAAGGGCTTTCAGCTGGTTTTGAGTATGACTCTGAAGTCTTACCATTGCTATCACAGAGCTGGTTCAATTCAGTAGTCCAGGGCAGTTTTCATGAATAGAGTATTTCCAGGGTGCAGTTCTGGTCAGCTGTTTGACCATATTGCTTTGCCTAGGAGCCAGGAACACAGCCTTGAAATGAGAGTCTCAGCAGTGAAAATCAAGGAAGATTGCACAGAAAACATGGGGGCTAAAATCTTAACCTTTTTTGTCTAGTTTGTTATTCTGCTAAGATCTTCCTATTGGCTCAGGTACTGCAGACCTGTTTCCTCCCTCCACAAGCCAAGGCAACAGAGCTGTCTGTGGCAGCCCCCTCCTACAGGTGGACTCTTGCTCTCAGGAAAGGCGTTATAGGTATGAAATAGCACAGCCACATCAATGAATCCCATCTAATATCAGAGAAGCGCTTATGCTTGCTGTCCTGAAGTGCTGGTAAAATCCAGAGAAAGGCCCTTCAGCTAAGCTACTTGACTGTCTCTGCCAGCAAAACCATTTGTATGGCTAGGATTAATTTATATTATCTCAAAGTAGTAACAAATTGTGGAGAAGTGTTTTTTCACTTAACCATCTATGGAAAAATCAGTGCATTCCTCTTTTCATATTTGGGGCTAAGCTATAAATTAGTTCCTTTGGTATTTATAAGGATAGCTCAGTGTGTGGGATTTGCTAATAAGCCCTCCTGAATCCTAGTTTGGGTTTCCTCTGGTGAAGTGAGCATGCATATCCCCAAGCAAGCCATCTGGACAGGCCCTGTTCAGTCTGAAGAATTTAGCACTCCTGTAAAGTTAAAGCATTCCTAGAAAATTTTGGATTCCCTTGCAGATTGTATTTACATTTTTCACAGTGTAAGTGTAGCCAAGAAGGACTTTATCGGGAAGAGGTCTCCCATTTATCAACTGAATACCCATGCTTTGAGTGGTGAAAAGGGCAAAACTTAGAAAAGCAAAGATTTGTTTGCAAGGAAGAGAGGGAGGTATTTTCTTAAGATGGCATGCCTTCTTGCATTTGAAGTCAGATCTTATAGGATATTTGGCTAAAGTTCAACATGATGTGGTTTAAACTTGGCTTCCTTCTGTAAATAAAAGGGTATATGCAATGGATATACCTTACTTTAATTTCAAATTCAGACACAAACTCCCTCTGGAGTTTGGGGAATTGTGCTCCTACGGTTCTGACCAATAAGTTGAGAAAGGATGGAGCTGTATACAGAGCTCCAGGGTCTCATATTTTGGGTTGAGGGCATCTCTACCATTTAAAAATCCTTCCAAATGACTAAGTACAAAAAAAGTTACAGAAGCGTATTGAAAAATGAATGCTCTGTATCTGGGTGTTTGCTATTTTAAATCTCAGTCTGTCCTCCTGACGGCACTCAATAGTGCTTCTGACAGCACTCATAAAGCGTCGCAGTTAAAGAATTGCTTTATCAGTCAAAATTATCTATTAAAGAAACTTGAGGAATTTTCTTTGAATAAAATAGTGTACTGCAAATATTTGCACTGCTTTAACCTGGCATTGCTCCTGCCCCAAATCTATTGACACGTAGTTTTGAGCTGTGCCTCCATATGCCTGATCTAGGTTCTTTACGGTATATATTACAGCAGCAATTCATTTGATACTTTGGTACAAGCGGAACAGTGTGTCAGCTCTATTTCTTTGCAAAATACCTTTGCTGTGGACACAGATCTCAGTGAGTACAGCCCATTTAAAGCCAGAATGCTTTATCTGGTCCCAGCATTACTCAGCTCCCACATTTAATGTCTCCATTGGCTGCACTCTTGGCAATTACTCTTGTCCAAAAAGAGATTAGAAAAAAGGGATAATTTGCTATTTGAAAAAGTGATTTATTTTAAAGAACTAATTCCTACAGTGCACTGTAGGTGTAGCTGGGGAGGGAGTAAGGATTAGGAGCCTTGCCAGGGTCCCAAGCAGATCTATCTTAGGCAGCTCGATGCCTCATTTTGACTGCAGTTTTATCTATCTGTGTTCCACATTTTGGGTGTTTGCTGCTGGCTGCGGATCCCTCTGGGTTTGTGGAAGCTTCAGAAAAATAGTGGTCAGCCTCAACACCTGGGGTAGTTGGTAATAAGGAACACTTTACGTTTTTCCTCTGTAAGCCACAGTCTCCAGTCTGAGAGAAGATCTTTACAGTCCAAGCTTTCCCTTGCCCTGCCACTCTCCAAGTTAATTTTACAGGGCTCGTAGGTTAATTTATTTGTTTGCAAGAGACATTCTCTTGAGAGAATGGGCTGGATTCATGACACCCATGCAAATCTAGAGTAATGGCTCTTGTCTTGGAAACCACTCTAGTTTATGCTCCTGCATAACCAGGAGTTGACTACTGTGTTGATCTTTCCAATCACCATTCTAGTTCCAGCACATACTTGTATGTGTTCTGCAGTAAAATTAAAGAAAGAAACATCAGGCAAATAAAACAATTACTAAATAGGTGTTACCCATTGGCCCTGGTTTCACACTCAGGATATCTAAAACAAATGTTCTCTTGCTATTGAGATCTTGACATGTTTGTGTTTAGCTCGTGGGGTCAGCTGAAACTGTTTGTGTTCACAGTGATCCCTGATGAGAGATGCTTTGAGTCACAGATTATTTAGACTATTCTCAGTATGGGGTACAACTCAAAGCCCCGTAGCAGCGTGACTCTCATAACAATGATATAACCCAACAGCAGGTTCTCTGACCTGCCAACACGCCCGTCACTTCCAGGGAATTTGTGCAGCTAAACAAAATATTTATGAACTAGAGAGAAAACAGGAGCCACCTGCAATGAGTCTGTCTTTATTTTAAGGACAGAAAGCACTCTGTGACCTCTCGATTTCCTGGCATGTGGTACCAGAGGTTTGTGTGGAAATGGACCCCATCTCAAGAGATGCCAACAGTTTTCTTTTCCTCTTGTCTCCTCTTGACTTGCCTTTTGTTGCTGAATCCATCTCTCCCTTCATCCCTTCTTTTCTTTCTCTTCTAACACAAAACCTTCCCAGCAAATCCAGCTTCCCTAAACAGGACCACCCTTTCCCCTCAACCTAGAACAGTGTAGGAAGTTGCTCTTCCCTCTTGCCCAGTCTAAGATCAGTTTGTCCTTGTTAACACAAACAAGAGTGGGTAGATGATATGTCCTGCAGGAAACACTTGGCTTTTCCACGCATTATTCATTCCTCACATGTAATATATCTTTTTCTCTAGACAATCCACCTTTTCCTTCATGTCTGTCCTTTGCATGGTGCTTTGAAGACCACTGAACCCACAGCTTGCAGTAGGCTGTACTCAATTATTTGAGTACAATTCTGGCTTTATAACATGTTCTCACCTGACACCTCTCTCTCTTTTTTAGTGTCCAGCTAAGGCTGGCTTCCTGGATGAGAGTCACAGGAATTTGAGGTGTTGTTTGATTTGGTTTATTTTAAATTTATTGGAATCATTTTGCCATCCAGGAAAGACTAAATCAGTCTTGGTAGGCTCCCAGGGGCCTCAACCTAAAAGAAGCAAAGAACTCAGCCTCAGCCAGTCCCAAGCATTTTAGTAGATCCATATTTTACCAGAACATGCAAATTTGGTCAAAATGAAACACCTCAGGAAACATACTGATTTTGTCAGCTTTTTGGTTTGAGAAAATAGGAAGGAGGAAGAATTTCCATCCTGTTGAAATATGCTGTTTTAAAGATACTGCTATTTTGGTTTTGTTCTCATTTTAGAGAAACTTTTCTTTGGCCTTTTAACATTGTGTTGGTTTTGCTTTTCTCCTAAAATAATCAAAGTAAAAATCAGAGAAGGACTGGTCTTCTGTGTTGAATTCTGAAGCTTGTAGGTTTGATTTTGAAAGAAATGAAAATATGTATCCAGATCAGCAGCAATCAAAACTTGTTTCAGCAGACATCTGCTTTACGCCGAAAAGCTTCATCAATATCCTTATCATCTCCTGTCATCCAGCTCTGTCTGGGGAAAGGGGGACTGCAGAGGATTCAAATAACAAATTAACATGGAATCATCACGAGTGATTTAACTTTTGTAATGAGGCATTTTTACACGAACAATAGATACAGCTTGAACTGCCTCCTTTCCCACAACTGTCAAACATGCTTGTTTTTAGGAGGCCCGGGATAAAATTCGTTTGACTTCTCCATAGCATCTTTTTGGTATCGAAGCGAGTGAATATGGCAGAGATTCTGAAAAACTGCTGTGCACATGAAGAATCCAAACTGACTTTTCTGTCAGCTTTTTGCATTCTCCCTGAATCTCTCTTCACCGCCTCTTTTATATCAAGATTTAAAGACTTTTTTGGTTTAAACATTTTAATCTAAACAACAACAACAAAAAAGCTACTGAAGAAGACATGGTTTGTATTAAAATCTGTTTATGCTGACAGTTGATGGCTTCTGAGTGATCATTTCTAAGTGATCAGTTCTAAGTAAAGCATCTGACAAGTTCTTCAGGCTGCACATAAGGAAATAGACAGTCATATCAGTAACAATAGAAAGTGCCTATCCAATTCTTCTTATGGCATCGCAGTAAAATCAGTCCTTAGTAATAACAACATTACAGCAAGATAGATAGTTTTGTTATTCTTAACAGCATTGTAGACTATGGAACAGTAAAGGGCAGAAAAAGTTGATTGAGTCTGAGCAATATCTGCTGTCCTTACAATCAAAAAATACCGTTGGGGAAGTCTGGGAAGAACAATGTAGTGTGTGTCATCCCATTATTCTGTCTGTATTATTGTGCAATTAAAGTCTAGACCCTTTGATGGAAGTGAACATGATTAGGAGTGAAAACTCACTGTGCCCCAGAAGTTTTGTTTCAATTCATAAAAGGATCTGGTTGTTTAATTACGAACACACAGAGGATCAGGGGCAAAATCAGATTCACCATGTATCTTAATTCATGAACTAAGCTTTTGTTTAACTCAAAGAAAGAAAAGTGATTTAGTTTAGTGGCATGAGTGTTGGACAACCCGATCTCATTAGCACTAATCACTTTCCAGGAAACACGAAGCGCCCTGGAAAGTCTCACACAGCATCTCCCAGAAATGATCACTATTTTGCAGGGCTGAGCTCAGTGTTTAATGCAACTGCTGCAAGAAGCTGTTAGGGAGGACAAAAAGGGGACAGAAGGTCGCTGTTCTTGTGAGTGTAGCAATCCATGCTCACAAAGCTTCCTCTTGTTCATTAAAACCACAGCTGGCCATCTCACCTCAATACAGGCTTGAAGGAAAAACTGAGCTTTAGAACAAAAGGAAATAACAGATGGTAACTCCAAATAAACAAGGAAGTTGGACAGGAAGAGGTCAGACTTGGAGAACATGGGGCACAGACATCTTGGGGAGTTAATGCATTGACATGGGAGCAGTCACCAAAGGCAAATAAAGGGTGCCATTGTGCCAGTTGTGTAAGCCTTGGTGAGGATGGCTTTCTCCTGTAAGCTCCATGATCTAGTAGATAGAACACAATAAGATATGTTTATTTATAAATCTCTGAGAATTGATTTGCATGGCAGTCCTGGCAATGCAGGCAGAAAGGCATTGCACATGTTTGAATACATACATATATATATATATATATAGTTGGGGGGCATGCATAAATACAAAACCCCAAACCTCCTGGGTGGGGTGGGGTAAGTGACTTCGGCACATATTCTTTCCCAGCTTCGCCTGCAATGCATCAGCTAATTTCTTGATCTGGCAACATTTAGGCTCCAGTTAAGCCCTGTCTTTTCCCCCCTCCCCAGTGCTTTGGCATTGAAAGATCTCCCTACAAATCTACTCTGGCTTATGGTCCAGCAGATCAAAGTACTCAGTCATTGACAGCATTTGTTTATAGCAAAAAATGCCATAGCTTCATATCCAGATTTAGCCTTCATCTCTTAGTGCTGTAGAAAAGGGACACTTTTAGATATTGGTGCTCATTCCTAGCTCTCAAGTTATCAGAATTTGCAGTTGTAATGTTCTTATGAAGAGTGAATGCTATTTTTGGTCAGAATGAAGGACAGTGATGGACCAAAGCCATTAAGGCCCCTTACTTTATTAACAGGAGGGTAAAAAATAGTCCTAATTAAATATTTTTCAGCTCTCCTATACATTGCTAAAATAGCTTCTTCTCTACGGGAGGGGACATAAGCAGAGGGTATCAGGAGGAACTCCTTTAGCTGCCTGCGTAATGCATACCACTTGTTATGTGCCCAGCCCAAAGTTCATCTGATAAAAATCAGTCCTGCTGTGCCACATGCTCCTGCCTCACGCTGTAGACAGGCACTTGCACACTTCATGCAGCATTTCCTTCACACAGCAGAAGATACTTGGTGAGTAAAATCACTGATGCCCTTCGAAGACGTCGAGGTCTTAAAAGCTTAAGAGGAGTAGATGAGCTGTGCAAACGGTGGTATAAAGGCTCCGTTGGACAAACAAAAGCTGCGTTCCAAGGACACTGCCACCCTGGATTTCACGAAAAACAACATCCCCCATTGCAACTGCTGAATTATTTAGACTGGGAATCCTCAGGACAGGCAATCTTTATTTTGAATCTTCTACTCCAAGCCCTGCAGGCTCATGATCCCTTCTCCCAACAGAGGTACAGGTTGTATTGTTGCAGTGCAGATTTGACACAAGTTTTGGTTACTGTCTCTGTTTGAATAACCCATAGACAGACTCATATAATGACAGGTCCCATTTGCTGTCTATGGAACAGCCATCTTCCATACAGCTTGTTGGGTGCTCAGAGGTCGCAGCAATGAGCCCAGCTAGCTTCCTAACTAGTTTAAAAGTGTTGAAGTTTTGACCCTGGAATATATTTTTTGAGCAGAAGTATGTATTTAAGGAACAAAGTCACGTGCCATTAAAGTTGTTCCTGCTATGGGCAGAGCCCCATCAATGTGCCATTGATGACAACAGAGAGAATGAAAACTACAGTGTTTCAGTGAAAAACAGCATGAAAAACTCTTCTGTCAGAAAATAACTTATGTTTTTTTTTGCATAGACGCATCTGGAAAAACTGTTTTCCCTTGAGTTTTGCTTTGCAGGTGAAGAGAATCAGGTCTGTAATAAAAAATGTCTTGTGGAGAGAGAAGTAGTGTGAAAAGGTCCAAACTATATGCAAGAAGGATCTAAAACTGTCAATGGCTTAGAAGTAGAGCTGCACACTTCTGCTCCTATGGCCAGCGTTCCAAAGATGACTGAAAAGCTTTCAAACTTGAAAAAGACAGGTTTTCTTTGAACACCTGAGTGGTTAATGTCTAAGAAGTGAAAACTCAATGTGACTAGGGAAGTCAGAAAAGAAATGTTAAAGTTTTTATTCCAGCCCTATGGCAAACAGCAGTACATGCATGTTGAAGGGGAACTTAAACCCAATCCATCAGCTCCCCCAGGACAGCCTCGAATGGCCGGGACAAATAAGAATGCAGTATTTAGCTCCGGCACTCTCACTTGCAGTGTTCAAGGGCACTTTGGATGGGGCTTTGAGCAACCTGGTCTAGTGGAAGGTGTCCATGTCCATGGCAGGGGGGTTGGAATTAGATGATCTTTAAGGTTCCTTCTCATGTAAAGCATTCTATGATTCTGTGAACTCAGTTGTGGAGGGTCTTCATCCACATTGCTTTCTTTGTTAACAAGCAGTGGTGTGTTGGACCAATCAACAAACCAGGCAACTGACCATTGCCACAACACCATGGGGCTGGCAGCATAAATCCACGTCTTTTTCTGTCGATCACCTAGAATAAAACTCACGTTGGTGCAGAGGAGCTGTGAATGTCCACCCCTGAAATTTATGCCAGCTTTTATCATCGGCCAGATTTGTCTCTGGGGCAAAGGATACTCCCCCGTTCAGACCTCCAAAAGTTAAACTGGTGTCTAACGTTGCCAACCTCACCCTTCCTGTCCCCTCCTCACCTGCCTTTGATGGTAAGCCAGCTATTGTTTGGATGACTTATTACACCCAACCCTGTTTCTTCACCACTGAAACGCCATCAGCTATTTCTTTACTAGAGCACATTGTGTTCATGAGGACTGATAATTGTGGTTGTTTTCCTCTTCTATAAATCCTGTGGAATTTATGCTCACAGGTGCTCTCTGAAAATGCTGTGGAAGCAAAGAGTCACCATGTCCCCCTGAGTTTACAGCAGGGGCAATCAGAGCAAGAGGGAAAAGTGCCATCTTCTTGGATGTACACCCTTGAAAGAGACTTGAGCACCTCTATGATTTCCACCTGAAGCAAGAAATTGCTTGATGTCTAAAGTGCCTGTGTTTATCTTTTCCATGTGTTCACATTCTGTTTTGCTATAACTTTTCATAGAATCATAGAATGGTTTAGGTTGGAAATGACCTTAGGGTCATCAAGTTCCAACGCCCCTGCCATAGGCAGGCACACCAGACAATAAACCATGTCACCCAAGACTCCATCCAGCCTGGCCTTGAACAGTGCCAGGAATGGAGCATTCACAACTTCATCTTCATTTCTGTCCTGAAACTGAGTCAAACCTGGAGATTCTATCCGGTGGAAAATTCTGGCATTTCAGATTGTTTCCCAGTCAGAACTGAAAGAATATGTTTAGAAATTCCAGCTTGGAAAAAAACCCAAACAACTATTGCCCATCACCTGAGCCATCCCCATTGGAATATAGCTGGCGTGTTTTTGCCAAAGTTTTATTTTCTTTTTCTGTCACAATAGAGAAAGGATATTTTAGAAAATTCCCTATAATCTTCTAAAACAAGTTAATCAAAACTGTCAGATGACTTTTTGTTTTGACAAAACAGTATTACTCTGACCAAAAAACGCTAAGCATTTAGCCAGAAGTTATAATCTAAGCCTATTCTTTTCCGCCAAATTCATGAACACAGAGACACAGAGGAGACCCACATTCTTCTAAAGGTCTTTTTGCCACAGCAAAACTTCTTGCCACAAAAATCCTTTCCTGTCAATGGGGCCATTCACTGATTTGAGATTATTGGCACTCTCTGACCTGGTAACAAAAGCCTCCATAAAGAGTCAGTCCCAAACAGAGGGATTTATATAGTTTGGGAAACAGCTGGCTGTGGCCAAGATGCTCAGCCCATCTCACCTGCAGAATTGCACCTTCACTTGAAACCCCAGCACTTAACACTACGCTTAGCCTGCTACTCTACATTCATCCTATGATCTGGAATGCCACAAAACCCCAAACAAAACGGTGTATTGCTGCTTCTGTGAGAAATGCTATGCAATCAGAGACATTTCCGAGAAAGGGCTGCTATCACCATGTGCAAAAGCACATTTGGCTTTTTTTATCCTGGAGATGCTTTTGTGCTTGACCTCCAAAGACCATTTGGACAAGAGTGGTCAGGAAAAATAGAAGCTAAGACAACCGCACTAAAATTATAATAACTTTCAAATAGGATAATATTAAATGACATGAACAACATGCTAATTTGCAAACATGCAAACAATCACAACTTACCGGCATCCTCCATCCATGCAGAAACATCTGAAATGCACACAGATCATGACACTACTTCCCACTAGCACAACGATGTGGCCTTTTTGCTCCTAGAACTGAGAGTGAAGGTTTTAACCTGACTGAAAGGGAGAAGATTCAGATAGGCCTCTAGGCAAACTGCATGTCTCCAATTTTCTGAAGGAAAGGGTATTTAAGAAATCATCTATAAGCCATAACCATGAACTTTCTCTAGGACATTTACGCTAAATATTAGACAACTGCAATTATTGAACAGGATGGGAAAAATGTGTACTAAACCTTGGTAGATCCATTTATGTGCTCTTCCCAGTGAAAAAGCTGGAGGGGTGTGAAGTGATACCTCTCTGCCACGCTACATACTCCCCTGGCATATGGGTCTCTGCTGGTGAACCTTAGAGATTAAACCCGCTGTAACTTCAGCTTAGCCAAAGTGCCAAGGACAAACCAGAGCATGAGGTCACTGAAAGAGAAACACATGTCCATGAGTTTGTCAGCTCTTTAGCTAATTATCTGTCAGATCTTGAAGCTCTCAAATCCTCTGGGGCTCACACGCAAAAGGAAGGTGGTGCCCCTCTTGTCCCATCTTTCAGCAGGGAATCCAGGGACTTTCCCTGGAAGATTATCCACATGCCACATTCTGTCCATGCATCAATCACGTGCCATTATCTAGCTGCCATTGGCTGGGGTCCTGTCTCCAGGGACTTTGGTAGAAAAGGCCCCAAATGACCTTAATGGGTCAGGATCCAATCTTAGTATGCAAGAAAAAAGCATCTTTCCATTCTTTTTGTTTCATAGTCCCTCACTAAGCACACATGGAAGATTTATTTTATTAGGAATTCATTATAGACGTCCAAGATTACTTTATAAATATCTCTAAAACACCTTTGTAGCCAAAGCACTTTATGTTTTTATCTCTCTCTGTATTTCTGTGTACATACACGGATATATGTAGCATAGGGTCACACAGTATCTAAACAAGAGTGTATTTTGGTTTTGTCAGAGCTCAACCCTAATACAATAAGAGTTAATCTCACCATTGAAAAGCCAGCTCTTCCTCTAACTTTCTGTCCTGCACAAATGCTATATCATCTCCTCAGCCAAGCAGGATGGATGATCAGCCATAGCATTACCAGACGAGGCTGCAAGGTATCAACTGGCTGCATGAGTGCGGTTGCCTGAGGCAGGGGGGAATTATTATTTGCTCTGTGGTATCTGTCAGCATCTTGCCATGAGCTTTCATTGTACAGTTATGAAAAGGACCTGAGGCACAGCAGGTATTATGCATGATCTGCTGCATAAAAAAGGATCATGCCCTTATCAGTTTTCTACAGTAATTTGCTTAATGTCATTGCTCTAACCCAGGTCTCATTCTGTAGAGCCCTGGCATGCTGTGGTCCTGCTAAATGCAGTCTGTCTTTCCCCTCATGCTCATGAGAGTGTTTGCTCTGTCATGGGATCTTCTGAATTCTGGATGTCTGATAGGCCAGTTAGCTGCCGGCACAAACATTGTCACTTTCTTATAGTCAATGCTGGAACAAAAATTTTAACTGGAAACAGCTTGGGGTAATTATTATTGTTTTAAAATTAATTTCACAATGCATTCTGTTCGTGGACTCATTGATTAGTGTTCCTGCGCTGCCTTTTGAAGAGCACATTGCAATATCACAGAGAAATCATTTTTTTACCACTAGAAGTATTACATTTTAGTTGTGTTTTTTTTCTGGAAGGCTATCCTAAGCTGCTCATGGAAAAGTAAAGCAAAACATTCTAGCTCAAAAAACAGGGATACGTGTTTATTGCTAACAGATTTGATTGTGTGACTTAAAGGGCTGATTATCGTTGCTACCTACTTTTTCTGCATCCTAAAGAGATTTTAAATGATAAAAAGAAAATAGTAGGCTCAACTCTACCAGCTGCAGATTTAAGGAGAACATTTTAAAACCTCAATAAGAGTTTTAAAAATAAATAAGAAAAAGGTAAGATCCCAGTTTGGATGGTGAGCTATTTTTGACATGATTTGATGTAAGAACTCAACATGGATCTTTTTGAAATATGGTTCCTATTACCATTTGGACAAAGCACATTTCCTTTTCTTGATTCAATCATGAAAAAATTCCACTTACAGATAGTCCATACGTTAGTGCAGCCTCTTTCACACATTACTACATCATAATACAGTTGGCTGCGCTTGCCTCAAGCAGGTCCACTCTATCCATATGGCCTGGCTTTATTATTTCTTGCTCCCATCTGTTTTAAGTTACCTTCTTTGGGCTACATTTTTCTAAGTGATGCTCTTCAGCTACATGCAGAAAGGCTGTTTCTGTGAGAAAACGTGAACAGGGGACTTTTCCACCCTCACATCTGTGCAAGGTTCACTGAAGTCAATGGAGTCTACCGGTGTAGATTTTGGCTCTCTGGAGTCTGTTAAGCCCCATTTTGTCTGCATGGCGTAAGTTTGCACTACAAAACCCTAGAGGCCTGGTTTTGAATTACTTGAGTCATATGAATATTCCTGCTGGAGAGCAGCATCTTGCAAAAAGATGTCTTTCATTTACATTTTCCCATTCACCTTTTTTTCCCCTTCACCTTTTTTTCCCCTCCTCATTTCGCCCCAGCTGGTCAGTGAGTACTGAACACATCCTCCATGTGGGAGTAGTAAAGCAAAAGCCCTGAAGCTTTTCCATCCTTGGAAGACAAGTTAAAACATCAAAACCTAGATGATATTTCTACTGAATTCCCCAAGCTTTTGATGAGCTTCAGCATGGGCTGGGAAGCAGAGAGAAGCAAATCCAGCTCACAAGACTTTCTACCATCCACATGCACTAGATGGTCAGACCATCAAAGCCACTTCCTTGTTAGGGAGTGCATAATCTTCTCCTTTCTTGTTGTCTCCTGAAACTCAATGTTCCCAACATAGTGATGCCATTTGACATTACTGATCCCTCCTAAACACCTGCTATCAAATGCATCAAATCTTTTCTTGTCAGCTTGCGTAATGCCCCAGGTCTTTGCAGCATCAAGCAAAACTGATACCACACAGCTGTTGTAGAGCCTTATTTTTTGTTTTGTGGACATGTCACTACCCCATACTTTTGCCCTTGAAATTATTTACATTGATCTTCACCTTATACTGGTCAAGCTTAAAATGACATGAGGCAAAATCCAGGGAGAGTGGACCAGAACTTTGGGAATGGGAATAATACAAACCCACGAACTCTGCCATGGTTACGGCTGACCTCAAAGAGGAACGACAAACCCAGTGTTTCTATTCCTCAACAGACCCAAACTCATGATTTAATCAAAAGCTTTGATATTTGTTTCTACTGAAAGTTTCAAGTTTTAGGAACTTTTTAGAAGGTGATCATTGGCCTTTGGGCTCACCAAAGAGGAGCCAAGACTGTAATTCTTGTTAATAGCTCAACATGCTGTATTGTGAATCCCCTTAGGGACAGGAGACAGTGGATCCTAAATAACGCATTAAGGATGAAGGATGGGTTTTCTTTTTCAAAAGGGAAAATTTGTGATACAGCTGAATTTATTGATGAAGTTCTGCAGTGAAATTTGAAAAGGAAATAACAGAGGGGGAAAAAAGTGGAAGTAAAAGCTCTGTACATAATTGTTTTCATTTGTCCAGAGGTAGGTAACACCATTTATCACAATTTCTAAACCACCTTCTGACTATTTTTAAGTTACATAGAAAGTGTAAAAGAAAAGAGACATAACTCAATCCTGTTGATTTTTAAATTAACCTTTCCTGATTTGCTTTCTCTTCTGTTTAAACTTTCTTTGTCTGTGTCAGTGTGGAAAACCAATAAAGTGTGTCTGGATGCTTATGGAATAAATGGAATATGGAAATAATTTGAAAGTAATTGGAAATAATAATATGGAAAAAAATTGAAATTAATTAAAAAAATCTTCTGAAAAAGCCTAGATCTGTGTAGAATGTATTTTTCTTACAGACAAATTCCAGGAAACATCCACAATTGTACAATCAAACTATGCCAGCCCATGCAGAGCACTGAATATATTCAGTAAAGGTAATAGTATGCCACAAAATAAAGAAACGCTCTTTCCTAGAATTGTAGAATCTTATGGGGAAAAATTAACGTGACAAGACCAGACATAAAAGAATGTATTAAGCATAAAGCACTAAAAAAGTCTAACTTATTTTCCACTATTGAAAAGGACATTAAAAATATGAACAATACATGTTAAAATGTATGTTAAACAATAATTATCTAACTACAATTATATAGTTACATCACATTATATATATAATACATAAATTATAATAATATCTTTTTATAGTTATCATAATAGTATTTCCATAGTAGGTTTGAAAATAACTGTTGAAATAAATGTGCAAAAAATAATTTTCACATTTTTATAATTCTATATTATTAATTGTTAATTATTTTTACATAGTATACACATTCTTTTTGTTTCTATATTTTAATATGTTCATGTAATTAATATGTATATTTAATATATATTTTTAATTTACATATTACATGCGTGAATTAACTGTTTACAGTTTGCAAACACACCTCTCTAGCAATTAACATGAGCCTCTGGGGTATTTTAATTTTTTCCTGTTTATTAAAAGCCATGTGAACACAACTATCTAGTATCAAACTGAGTCTAGCTATGACTTTGTCATTTTCATCTCATTTCTATTAACTTAGACCAGGCTCATCTTTTAAAAGGATCCTGAAATATATTTATTTTCCAGAGGAATAAAGTTAGCGTGGATGTAAGGAACAAGTCAATAACTGCACTTGACAGTTCAACATGCAGAATTTTTCTATGATCATTATTTACACTGCTTATTCCAAACATCGCCTTTATTGTTTATATATTTAAATAAACATAAATGTAAATGTAAATAGAAATAGAAAGGTATGGAAATAGAAAGACAATTATAATATAAATACAAATAGAAATAGAAATAGAAATAGAAATTTGTGAATATTAATGTAAATATAAATACAAATACAAATGTAAATATTAATGCAAATATTAATGCAAATATAAGTATAAATATACAAACAAAATACATAATTCAAGCATAGCTGTATCATTAAAAAGCACATTTGAGAAGCTATTCCTTAATTGCAAGATGTTTAAATAAACATTGAAAACATTTCCAGCCTCATCTACAAACCTTCTGTAGAACAAGATTTCTATTCATAGGAACAGACACTGTAAGTTTCAGGGCTGATTCTAGATTCTGGTCCTGATAAAGACAGAAGACATAAACCCGTCATGACTGTTGGGATAAAATCTGTCCATAAGTAGTTATCAGAATAGTCCTATTTTTTTGGTGCTAGAGAACAGCCTTTGCCAGCCAAGATTCAAAAGATTTATTCTTGTGAAGTTAATAAAAAAAAATCATCTTCATTAGAACTAAAAAATTGATTCAGACCCTTGAGTTGCAGTTTTAAATGGGAATAATTTCGGGGAGAAATAGTAACTTCAGTGCAGCTAATAATATGAGTGATCATAGAATCAACTAGGTTGGAAAAGACCACTACCACAGCTCCAATTTGCAAATAAGGGCACATCCTTTCTCTCTGAAAAATGTACTTTTTTATGACAGTGAAACTGATTTTTTAACTCTTCCAGGTTTTTTGGTTTGTTTTTTTTTTTTCACAAAGCGGGACTCTGTCATTAGATGGTTAAATCCCACTTCAGCTGAATTTGCTTTGAACCCAATAGTAGCACCATAATGAGAACAAACATTTTAAAACCTTTAAAACATGGGCTGGACCCTGTACAGGATGCGTCCTTTAATAGCAACAGTGACATAAGATAGAGGTGCCTTTCAACTGTGGGGTTATTTTTTGCCAAGACCATGTCAAATGAGCTAAAAAGAAGCCAATTGATAACGAACCCATGTATGTCTGAGGTCATTATTTCTGGGCAATGAGGTAACAAATTCTGGTCTTCAGAGCTACCTGCGTAAAGAGCAGTAAAACAGAGGTGATTTTAACTACAGCATTAATAGCATGCGATGTGATCCTTATTCACGGTAACTCATGAGGTTTTGGGGTTCTTCCTTCCCCCCTGTTTCCTTTTTTTAAATGTTAGGGCTATTTGAATGTGGCCAAAAGGAGCAGCACATCTCTGTCCCAGTCCCGGTCCATGACTGGCTGAGAACCACCCTTGGCCTGGAAAGAGGTCCTGGCATCCGACAGGGATACGGACTAGCTCAGCCTTGGTAGATTAGGGTATGGATAAAGGAAATACATTCCACCCCAAAAGGTGGGAGCAGCACAGTGAAGGTGACGCAGAGGGTCAGTGGAAAGACCCCTCAGTCTCCAGCTCTGGAGGATGACTGAGCTGAAATAACTGTTCCACCAGTGAGATGAAGATGTTGGACCTGAGAGCATGAGGCTCCATGAGGCTGAGCATGAGCAGACCTGACTGCATATCAGACTACCTTTGATTTCTTGTGGAAATGAGTTTGGAAACACACATGGACGCTGAGCCCAGGCTGAAAACTATGATATAGAATAACAATAAAAGAATATATCTGGGCAGGGAATGCAATGTTGTCCAGCTGAATTGTTTCCCAGGAGACAGGCAGTATGGGCAGAGGTCCTCTATAGAGCCTGATGCCCATAAAGCTGGTTATCTGAATCAGAGCCCACCTCCTCATGTGATGCCAGCTTTGATCTCCAGAGCTGATAGCCCTCCTAGCTGAGCAGCTGCTCACAGGGAATTTTCCAAGAGGAATCTTGTCTCTGTGCTCGTTAGCCCTTCTCGTGGCATAATATCACTATGTGTTGACTTTAAGTAGTCAGCTAGTGTCATTTAGGGAATAACACTATGTGTATGAGTTTGTACTTTGCACAAGAAACCTGGTGAGCTAGAAGCAGATAAAGGGTGTAGTCAGGTATGACACCAGAAGGACTCAGGTCCCAACATCGTTTTGTTTCCATATGAATAACACCAGAACACGTGTTTAGGCAGGTGTCACCCACAAAAGCAAAATACAAAGCTTCCCTGTCTTTCAAACTGCTAAAACTGTCATTTCTCTGTGCCAAATAGGAATATGCTTTTTGTGTTTATTTTTGAGTCACATAGGAAGCTACACTACGAAACCTCTCTTCACCAGTGAGCATGGGGGATGGACTGAAAAGAAATGCATCAACAGCTGGTCCTAAGCAATGGTGGCAGAAGGAAGGTTAATGAAAATGTGATGAAAGCAAATGAGACAAACTTTGTCAGTGCACACAAAATGCCATCAAGATAAAGCTGCTTCACCCATAGCTAGATCACTGACTAAACTACATAGATATATAGAACTCCAGCTCAGTACAAATTCTCCCTTCCCTATTCAGTATCCCATAATGCTGCGTTCACCAATGTCCTCTAGCTGTGCCAAAGACATCAGCAAGAGCTGAACCTTGGCAGTATTCCGCTGCAGAAATCGCATGGGACTGGGACTGAGAGAGGCACAGAAACTGTCTACTGTCCTGGACTGAGAAGAAAGCTCTGAGGTCTCAAGGAGCAGATTTGTGCCATTGCTCTTAAATGCAAGAGACATCAGGGTCCGCAGTGGGGACGCTGGAGGCAACATGGAGCAATTATGTTCTGTGAATTCTGCCTTGCAGAGCGTACTCAGGTGGACAGACTCATTAACAACAATTAACATCCCATTTCCAGGCATGGCTTGTAAAAGGGTAATCACTGACTCAAAGCTGAAGTAACACTTAAAAATCAGGTTTACTGCACGTCCAAGTCAAACAAACCAGATCTGAGTTTCTGCAGACACTCAGTAGTCTCATATGCTGTTTCTGGGCAACAGGGAGGCTGTTACACAAGCAGCCTTGCTACAGCTCCAGCAGGCTGAAACCATGCTTTATTCAAACCAGTTCTGAACAGAGCCCAACTGCATTCTGCCTCCCTGCTTATTTATTATTCAGCATTAGATGACCTTGTTACCAGTGCAGCTTTGCTTGGAGAACATGAAGGGGAGGTTCAGAAGTTATTGGAGCTTTCTTATCTTGTAGCCAACACGATTTCCTAATCAGTACACATCTGCCTTGCATTTTGTGAATTTTAGCACATTGAAATCACTGTGGCCAGAAAAGCTTTTCTGGAGCCTGCTTGGTTGTTATACATTCAAATCACTGCTGCTTCATAACCTGGTCCTCCAAACGCTCAAGTACTTGAGTTACTTTGAACATCTGAGCAGTCCCACTGACCTAGTGGGAGTATCTGAGTGGGTAAGCATCTGCAAGATCCTAAATCTGAAGTGAGGCTGAAAAGCATAGGTAAAAACGGGTCAGAGAGAAGGGAGGATATGATAAACCCACACTAAGTAGTGAACAACCTCAGGCTGTGAAATCAGGTGTTACTATTTAGCTTCTCACAATAAATCAATGGGGAACTTCTGGTAGCACAGGTAAGATAACAAACTGAGAAATGACAGAAGGAAATACTAGCTTTCAATCAAGTCCCGTAATACTCTTTTTATCACAAAAACTAATTCATGCTGGAAATAATCAAAATATATGACAAAGGAAATTATAGTACTTCTCCCTAGCTATGGAAGAGCAATACATGTATAGGGTGATTATAAGAGGAAAGCGATAGAATGACAATAATGGGACAGTTCTTCAGCACAGACTAGGAGATGTTATTAAATCGATTGACACTGATTTTAGATGCTAGCTAACACATATTATGGATTAAAAGTGAAACATCACAAAGATTGTTGGACTGGGGAGAGCAGCAGCAACCGAGACAAGAAGTTTGTGCACATTAGGTGTAAAAGCAGTTTGAGGAGGGAATTTGAATTGTGATATATTTCTACACCACCCTTGCATTCTATTACCAAGAAGTATTATTAAACCAGAAAAAGCTGATTAAAAACCCCCCCAAAAATATCATTTTTTTGTAAATAATACCATTGAAGATCTTCATGCTCAGGGGTATCATTGCTCATTTGAGGTTTAAATTGACTTGCCAGGATTGGAGACACAGCAAAATAAACCCTTCCATTACCACGGGCAGCCCACCACGAGACATAAGGGTGTAGGTGTCAGTTTTGGTGTCATGCCCTGACCTGAGTTGATGTGACTCACAACTCTACAAAAATGCAGTTTCCTGGTTGTTGGGCGATGAGCTATTTGTCCTGTTGCAATCCTTTTCCATTCACCTCCCTTTATAGTGTAGCAGTAGAGTTGAAGTGCATATTTGCTTGAAGAACACCACTGGCAAAGCCTGCCCAAGTCCCCTGCTACTCGCACATCCTAAAACCACAGTGTGCTGAATTTAAACGGAAAAAAAACCTTCTTTCTCCCTCACCTCCCAAACCAATCCAAATGATTACTGTAATAGAGACACTAAGGAGTTAATGGCAAATGCGGCTTTGATGGTGTCTGAGCCTTTGATGTGCCATCACATGTTAGTTTGTGGGTGCTGCTGAGCCCCTGTATTCGAAAGCCCATCAGGCAGAAGCTGGTGAGCACGCAAGGAGCTGCAGCTCCTGGCATTACCGAATGCAATCAGAAGCACAATTAGAATAGAGAATATGGGAATAGAGAGAGCAGCAGCCTTTCTGTGGGAAAAATACCTGTTTGCAGCAGCTTTCGGATTTTAACAACCGCCTGCAAAAGCACAGGGGGAGTTTGGGAGGACCCAACAGCTTCACCTCTCTTCTGGCACCAAAGGGTTACTGAGGCGCTCATGTATAATGGCCAGGATGTGCTGACTGCAGTTTTGTAAGGTTTTTTGCAAGAGGAGCAGTAATCTGGGTGGCTCCATGCTCTGGGGATCATGTCTGTGTGTCCTGAGGGGCTGAGCATCAAATCTTTGAGTAAGCAGGATTCAGCAGAACCAAACAAATTCAAATCCTTTCACTTATTTGTTTCTGAAATGCTTGGAGGACATCCCCGCTAGCATGGACTCGTGATGCTGCCAGGCTTAGGTGAGAAACCGCCAGTTTCTGTGCATTAACATAGATCTTCACAGACTTTATGTTAGGAATTCTCTTGCTATCTCTCCTTTTCTTTCCACACTGTCATTTAGCTGTTTAAAACTGCTACATACAAATTTCTTTCATGCATTTCCACGTTAAGAAACTTCAAACTCTTACACTTAAACTGTCAGTGACACCACCTCAAACATGACTGCGTAGCAAAATACAACATATTAAACTTAGGAAGGGTACCTATTTCTCCCCCTGTCCCTCTTGAGCTCTCGCAGTTCTTTATGTAAGCTCCTGGGCAACTCACTATAACTTTTTGCATCTCATTTCTTTAATCTATTTCTCAGAGCTCCAATAAATTCTTTCTCAAAATGTTAGTGTGCAACTAAACTCATTAGTTTCCTTTTGGGTGATGAAACACAAACTATTACCACTTATTGAGCCTGGTAATCAAAGATAATTTGAATATAATGTGGCCTCAAAATTAATAGCCCTGAAACAAATAAGAATCATAGACTCTGCAGAAAATTACCCTAATATGAGCACAGCAGGCTCACTTTAAATGTGGCTTTAGAAATAAATTGCATACTAATAATCCTATTATTCAGTGGAAAAAAGAGTATCCTTCTGTGTTTATTAGATACTCTGGAAAAACCACAGACTTTTATACTACTGCTTCTCACAAATCACTTCAGTTTAATGACAAGATATTGTACACTTCATCTCACAGTTAAGTAAATATGTTTATTTCATCCTGGAGAGAGATTTTCTTTTAACTTTAAGATTATAATTTCTTCTAAACTCATCACGGAACAACATGAGCACTGCCAAATGGAAATACATACCACCACCCCCCGGTATGTTTAAAACTTAAGGGTTTTTTCTTTCCTCCAGCACAGAAAAATACGTATTTATTCTGACAAAGAAGCAAAAGACAGTGATCAGGGACACTAAATTTAACTGCTGCCTGAAGTCATAAACATCTGGTGGCTATTTTAATTGCATTGTGAACTAACCACAAAATCCTCCGCTAAAAGAATAGAAATATTTCCCCTGTGCAATATTGTATTTTAGAATTCCTGAATCAGTGTCAGACGTGATTACAGCACAATGAAGTCTGTGTTTTCATGCCTGCATATTGCTGAAAACGCCTCATACCCTTATTACAATTACAGCGTTACTCAAAGAGTCGCATACAGATGAATTATTCAGGTTATTGCTGCAATCACCGACTTCAATATAAAACAGGATATTCACATCATTGTCATTATTTTGCAAGTAGGTTAGGTAGATTAGTAAGTCTCTATACAAATACTGGACATTAGAAAGCACTCAGATAATCACACAAGCACGCAAGTTTGTGTATTTAAGCATGTATGCATATATATACACAAACACACAGATATTCACAGAGATATGTATATACATATATGTAGGATGCATTTAGTAAGTAGTAATACAACCTACCTAAATGTGAGTAGAAATTGTTGTTAATAAAACACTTGCACGAGTTGTACAGGGACTTCTAAATGTCTGTGCTTCCTGGGGAGACCAAATGACCTCTTTTTTACAGATACCAAGATCAAAGCTCTTGCTTTAGATACTCCAGCTGTCTCTCTCGTTGGCATTTGACATGCAACCCGTCCATTTAAAATCAGGGGGCATGTAAACATTTTAACCCTTGGCAGCAGTATCTGAGAAAGATGGTAGCAATAAATGGTCATAACTGCCTGCGCCAAATCACATTTGGTGTCCTCCCTTTGAAGTCCATGCAGGCACTGTACCCTATGGCTTTGACAAAGAGCCAAGTCCAAAAAAAGGATGTAGGCTCTCAGAGCTGGCCGGATGTGGACTTTGGGATCCAGAGTGGCTCCGTGCAGCTGAAGAGTTGCCTCCAAACTCAACGCAGCCCTCCTTGCCTGACCTTGGAGGGTGTTTGCCTGCTTTGGTGCACTGCCTGCATTGCCCCAGCACTCAAATAGCTATTTTTTCACCTAAGCAGAGGGGCACTTTCATCCCTTGTGAAATCTCCTTTGGTGGGTGTGCACACGGGTAGCGCATGCTGACAGGATTAGACCCTGCCCTTAATAGTCACAGCTATTTTCTCTTTTCTAAATCACTGCCACAGGAGGGTGCCATTTTTCTGTTTAAGCCCCAGTTGATAAAGTCCCTTACTCAGAACTGAGTCACTGGGTTCAAATCCTTCTTGAGATCCATCATGTCCCAGAAGAGCAGGAGATGATGGATGTGAGCCCAGAAGAGGTGTCCTCATATGCCCACATCCTTACTATCAAAGTCAAGCCAAGTCCCTTAGGATAAGAAAGCAAACAACATCAAAAAGAGCCTATGGGCAAAATCCCTTCTTCTGCGGAGAACTTCTGGTCCTCACTGCCAGGTTGACTTTTGTCCTATTTTTGGAAGAGAGAGAGAGTATGGGAAAACCAGCACCCACCTCTTCTGCAACCATGTTTTCAGAAGGGTAAGAGTCTCTCTCTTTGCAGGTTTTGACTAAGCAGTGACAAATCCCATCCCATTTCACTCCTGAAGATATCTGAAGCTAACTGAAGCCACCTGCCTCCTGCACCAGGTATGCATGGTGTGGAGAAAGAATGAGCTACATAGCTAGATAAAATATTTTGGCTTGTGTGTGGCCTGAATGCCATTCTCCCCATGCAGGGAGCCCAGTCACTTAACCCAGATTCATTTGGGGTTCAGGCGCATAAATACTTTTGCCCTTAAAATGCCAAAGTGCCCAAAGTGCCTCAGGGCACCTCTTCACAAGCCAGATGTGGCACAAAGGCAGTAAGATGGGCTGATGTGACACGTTATCAGAGGGGCAGAGCAGACCTGTGGCACATAAGGTGATGCAGAACTTGTTCAACACCCCATGATGTTTGTGGGGAAGAGGAGGAGGGCTCTGAAGATCTGGGTACATCCTTCACAGAGGCACCCTCATTGTAAGGTGGGTGCTGGAAAGCCAACTCTCATGTTTATTGCCTGGCAGTGGAGTGGGAAGCCATGTGTGTGGAGGAGGTGATAGGATCTGGTTCTCAAGGAACCTGAGGACCCACTTCCTTCTTGGAGAGCAGTTCGTGTAGTCAGCTGAAGTGGCAGAACAATCCTGGTGGCAGAAGGCCAAGACTTCCCTTCTCCAACCACAAAGCAGTTCCTACTGCACTCACCCATCTGCTTGGCTTTTGCAGTCAGCTGAGTTTCAGGTACATCCTCCCCATCCCCATTTCTCCTTCTGGTGCTATTTTCCTTCTGGACAGCCACTTCCATGAGGGGTTTGTGTCTCCAGGCCTGGACAGGCCAGTTAGATATCTAACCCAGCACTGTGACCTTCCTCCTCTGGTATCTGCTGGTAGCAATGTGGCATCCTCATGAGCACCCCTGTGCCTGGGACCCACTGTCTATGGGCAAATGCAGCTAAACACTGACATTCTATGGAGCAAATACTGCTGACTGGTTTATACCCACACCGCTTTCCTTCCTGATCTTTTTTACCCTAAGGAATGCATTCAAGTTGGAAGTTCCTTCAGTTCTGTGTACGTCTCCCCATCACATGCGCACAACCGCTCAGGTTCTGATGGCTTCTCCATTCTTAAACTCAGAAGTACTTATAGCTACGTTCAGATATTAACTAGCAAGATTTAATTCAAATTGACTTCAATTGACTTTCAGCACATTTGAGTGTTTAAAGGCAATGGCAGTCACTATCAATTGCAAATAAAGCTATTAATGTAATTATAAGTATTGGAGAATGTATTTACATTCAAAATCTACTGTTGATAATCATGTGATTATTTTATATCAACAAAGATCTCAGCAAACATGATATAAAGGGGTCATTGAAAGGGGAAATTATAAAATGATGTTAACTTCTGGGGGTTTTTTTTCATTATTCTTTCTTATAGAACTGCAGCTATTAAAGTGCCTCGTTAAACGTGGCTTAATTAAGCGCCCACTAACACAAAATTTACTGTGCCTTAATACTCTTCTAAAAGTTATGCTTGTACAAAGAGATAAAACAATCTAGCTGCACTATTTCAGAGTTTAAACAAATACACTCTGAGCTGTACTGGCAAGATTTGGTTGCTGTTAACTGACTATAATTGTATCAGTGCATTTGTTTCCACTTCCAGATGATGTTACAGAAGAACATCAGGGAAGGATTTCCTACTAGTGCAAGTGTAGGTGGAAATATAAAAAGAATCAGTATGCTGAATTTCTGTAATTAATACAAAGTTGACTACAGGTGTTTGTAGTCAAGAAGTTGAAGAAATAATACAACATCTTTAGCATTGCTAATGTTCAAGAATTGCTACCTAACCAGAAAGACTGAGACCTGGATTCCAAGCGTACCAATCCTGCAGTTTGCTATCAATTGCTGATATGGATCACTGGTCACAGCTCTAATTGACTGATTACACAAAAGCACTTTGCAAAATCAAGACTAAGCCTCTGCAAAGTATGAGCTGCAGTTCCTAGCCACTGGCCCCAATGGCGCTTCAAAGTTTGCATAGAGTCACCAAAATTGAATTAGCCGACTTAAAAGCAAAACTCAGGGGATTTGTCCCATGCATTTACAGAGTTTGAGGGAATAATGAATAGAAAAGGAACAGTGAAATGGAACATTCATTGCCATGGTATAAATTGAGCAGCAGTGTTTAAAAATACATTTTGTGTCTGGCTTCAAGTGAAAAAAGGATTTAGATTAGAATTGGTGTTATGGTTGGAAAATCAGCTTTTGATTTGCCGATAGCAAAATTCAGATGAATTTCAGGAAAAAAAAAGTTAGGACAAACTAGCATGCCTCTGGAATATGATTTCATTGATGGGGCTGTGAGCTTGTTTTTCTTTTACCTATTTCAAAACTAATTAAATTAACTGATACCACATCTACCTATTTACACAGTAATCTCAGATCTAATTCTGCAGATGGCCTTGAGACGTCTTTTTGTCTATTGCCTTGAAAACAGGAAGAAAAGCAGAGGCAGAGAAGGGGAAGCATAATCAATATTCCTGGTAATGACTGAAGATCTGAATATTAAACTGCTTCATTGTCACTATTATTTAGAAACAAGCCACTTCACTTTCAGTGTGCACTATGATCTTACGTGGCGAATGGTGGAATATCAGATCAGGGACACAGAATTTATGCAATAAATTAATCACATCAAGCATAATAAGATTTTCTGACCTATTTCTGCAGCGCCACTCTATCCATTTCATGAAGTCTAGGTTATGTTTAAAAAGATCCTCAGTTTTCATGGACATTTCAGCAGCCCAAGAACAGAAGCCGTTATACCATTGCAACCTAATAAATTCTACCAAACCAGTAGGTTTTTCTTCTTCCCCTTTGGAAATTCAGAGAGGAGATAAATGACTTAAAATAACAAGGAGGAAAATTACCTGCCCGTAAATCTTTGTCAACTTCTAGTTTATGGAAAAAGACAAATGTAATTTGGGACAGCAGATTTGGATTAAAATGTGACCCTTTACAACTGGAATGTCCATAACTGGTAGCAGTTGAAAGATCTGTTTTATAACCCCATCACTTCTTTAACAGCCTTGCATGCAATAATTTCTACATTCAATTTCCTGTACATGTGTACAACAGCTTGCCCAAGGGAACTGGGTTCCCTTACAATCCTCTTTCTTTTCCTCCTCTTTCTTTTCCTGAGCATTTGCAATTTTTAGCCACCTGAGGAAAAACAGGAAGAAAAAAACCCCAATATTTAATCCCCTCCACAATAACATATACAGTACTCATGAAACAGTGAGCAAGTTTGCATTCTTTGCTTCCCACAGAATAGAAAAGAATGGCCTGATCCTACCAAACTGTGCCACAACTCTTTCAGCTGGAGTGCAAGTCTTCCTCACCATGAGAGCAGAGCTGTCCCTCATGGAAGCTGTTGGATCCAGATACAAAATGCTGCATTCCCCTCTTCCCTTCCACCTTTTCCAGTTGAGAATGGAAGAGGAACGAGAAGAAGAAAGAATAGAGCCAAACCCTAGCAGCTAACAGGAATAGTCCTGAGCCAGCTACAGCAGGAGATGGTAAAGATGTCATTCAGTTTTAATATAAATCTTCTTCACAGTAGTCCTGGGTTGTCATGGCACACACTGTATAACTTACAATTTATTATTTGGCATGGGAAATCATAAGGAAATCCTTTGCTTAACAATGGAAAGTGTTTTCAGCCCGTTTGATAATTGACACTTCCTTGCCTATTGTTGTTGGTTTGATGCGGAACTGCTGGAGGGAATCGGTAGCCCAGGCTATGCCCAGAGGACTCACTAGACAACTGATTAATCTCCTCTGGATGTGTAGTTCATTCAGAGCAATAAAAATAAATCAACCACTCAACTACATAAGGAAATTTTATACACTCAGTTATCTCTGCTAACTAATGCTCCTGGCTTTTGGAGCTGGCTTTGGGAGGATAAGGAGCCTTAGTGCTTTCAGGAAAACCATTTATGCCCTGTGCTAGGCGTGAGCATTAGCCTTGCCAGGGCTTTGAAGGGACGTGTCATGCAGCTCTTGTGGACTTGAGGTCATCTATCTTGTGGTGGATGATAGTACTTCCACCCAACCACTGCCAGCAGATGAAACTGTAGTCATTCCAGTTTGTGAATGTAGGTCATCTATATTTAAAGCCTGCTTGTGCATATAGCTCCGTATCTAGATATATGAAATCTATAATATTTAACAGCTCCTCAGTCTTAAGTGTAATACTGGTGCTAATGCTTTGAGCAAAGACCAGGTCCATTTATAGTTTTGTAAAAAGGTGTCACCCCTCTTTTTGGCACAGTCACATTCTCCTGGAGCAATTTAATGCCCCTTTGCCCTTTCAAGAGTGAGGATGGTCCCCAGCGTTGCACTCCAAGGGACTTAAGGGTGCAATTGAAGCACAGATGGTGGTAATAGCTCCAAAAAATTAAACACACCTTTTCTTTTGCTTTTCTTGCTTTTTTTTCAACAGACAACAGCCATCTCAGAAATCATTTGGCCTGGCAATGCTGCTCGCTGCACCCAAACACAATAAGAAATCCGACAAAGAAGTCAAGATATTGATCAATTTTCCCGATTCTTGTAAAAAACCACTAGTGACAAAGCAAAATAAACTCCCATCTGGTTAATTTGTGTTGTCACAGAAGATGCCTTCTTTGATTCGTTTCATTCAGCAATGAAGTAAATGGGTCTTCGCTTTCCGGCTACATTATCAGTGAGAACATTAGCATGGCTGCTGTGCCATTTATCTCCTGTGCTTTCTGACACATCCTTTGTCCTGCTGTCACAACAGATATTTCTGCAGCTAGAGACATTCTGCAGTGAGTGTAGAAGCCCAAAGCAAGTACACCTACAGCAAAAGAGAAAAGGGAGACAGAGCACATCCTGAAAAGACAAAGGTGGTTGTTTCACCTTTAGCTCCTGGAAAAGCAAAATGATGCTGACAGCACCCTTTATATACAGAAACTACTTCTGCACCTAGGAAGGGCATTCTTTAAGCAGCCCTCATCAGTTTGAGAAGAAGGGGAGCAGTGTTGTGCATGAAATGCTTTTTATTTTCATCAGAAAAAGGAGTAAGCCCTGCTGTGCTTTACATTTCCCTAAATATCCTCAAAGGTAAAGAGACTCCAGACACATTCACCAGGACCAAGGCACCAACACAACATGTTTTGGCAGCTGTAAAAACATGTAAGTCTTCAAGGGGCCAGTCACAAAATCACAAATTGGTTGAGGTTGGAAAGGACCTCAGTAATCATCTTGTCCAACTCCCCTGCTCAGGCATGGACACTTGGGGTTGTTCTTTTCCAAGGGCAGGATTTTGCACTTCTTGTTGTCCTTCAGGAGGTTCCTGTAGGACCATTTCTCCAGCCTGTTGAGGTCCCTCTGGGTGGCAGTACAGAATCCTCTGGCAAAGTGCTAAGGGCATTCATGGCTCTGTCAACCAGATCATTAATGAAGAAGTCAAATAGGACTTGACAAAGTATTGGCCCCTAGGGTACTGCTTCTGTACCTGACCCCTACTTTCTGCCCTTCATCTAGACTTTGTGTCACAAATGACCACTCCAGTTGTTCAACCAGTTTTCAATCCTTTCAATAGCCATTAACTGCCTTCATTAGAGTTCAACGTCTTAGAACACAAGAATAGCCTACTAAGATAACCCTCAAAACTGCAAATCTTGCATTTAATAACTGAAGAGTGCAGATGTTTTATGACCTCTTCCAAAGTGCCCGAAAGGTCATTCTGCATTGCCCTGCTGTGCGATGCCGATGAGGCACTGGACACATTACACAACTAGATAGACTTGATACGAAGAAAGGAGCTTAATCTCCACCTCTGCAGCAAGGCATCCGACACTCATAGTCATCACCATGAAAGGAGAGGGGAAAGAGTCAAGCATTTCTTTTAGGAGAGAAATATGGCAAAAGGAGCAGAATGCAAGTGATTTTAACAGGCTTGCTATCCTGGTAGAAAAGCAGCTTTTCAGAGCAAGATGTTTTTTTCTTTCTTTCTTTATCCAGGATTTCATTTGGTGCACTGCTATAATGGAGAGGCTCTAGAATGCCAAAAATGTCTCCCTTCACCTCTGTCCATAACACTCACAAGCTGTCAGTCCCCCTGCTATGAGCTTGTTTTTCTTGTCAAGGATAGTGCTGACCACTGGTGCTAGCTAAAGAACTGCAGCGCTTGGTGCCAGAGGCAAACCTGCAACCAGACTGGTTACAGCTGTTGAGCTTTCACAGCGAAAGTCTCCCTTTGCAGAGCCACTGGCAGACAGCACTCATCCCTCTGTACTGCCCTATCCAGACCATCGCACGCGTCCACATTTCCATGGTGTTTTCAATGCAATCAGTGTTAGTTCCTTGTGTTATAGGACTCCCAGAGCACTGACAGCAGCCTAGAATCCAAACCTGAGCCAGAAGGACTTTTTTTTGCCAATTTTTGACCTGTCCACAATGTGCTGATTGAAAGCTGCATTCTGATGATCAACAGGCAAATTTCACAGGGTGGGCATGTGTAGCTGGTACACTAGCACAGCTGGCTGCTGTCTCTCCACTGCATCTGGAGCCACCAAATTGCTGCCGTTGTATGAGGATTCAGCTGCTATCTCTGCAGTTCGTACAATCATGGGTTAAAGTGCACAGGTTTTTTGTGTAACCATATGGATAGAAGATGCCAAGGTCATAACTGCCAACTGTATGTCACCAGTCAGGTAGTTTGGCACTGATAATAACTGGAGATGTATTTATCAGGAAGGATCCTGAGCAAACAGGGATAGCTTTCTAATGTTTAAAAAACCCCAACCCACCAACCAACTTGATAGATGCTTTTGTTTCTGACTTTTAAAACCTGAATCCTGAGCACTATAAATACTTTGAGGAGCCTAGGCCTTGTTGAGGAAGGCAGCAGAGACTAAAATGCCTGAGTAACTGAGAGGCACTAAGCACGTTTTTGTTCCTAGGCCTAAAATGCTATTGATACAAGGGATTGCCAGCAGACTTATTCTGAGAAATCATTTATTCAGTTATTTTCAATTGTTGCATTTTTTTCTGGTTGTGGATGCGCCGGTGAAATCAGAACAGACAACTTACCTGCTCCACAATGAATTAAACACTAACGTGCTTTGGAAAGCAATAGTGTGGGATGGTGTGGGATTCAGCAGACCTGGGTTTATTTCACATTCAGTCCCAAATTCTTTATTCATTTGCGGGCAAATCATCTTCTTAGTGTGAGTCTTCATTGCCTAAGTATAAAAATATTTCCTTTGCAATCCTGTCTGTTTAGCTTGTAAGTTTTCTCTATGTAAATACAGCTTGTAGTAGCATTGACAGGACTCCAATATTAGATGGCAATTCTAACACTACTGCAATAATAACTGTAGCCAGCTCACATTAAATCACCATATAGTTTATGTAGCAGTGACAGTTTCAGTGGAATTAGGCTAGAGAAAAATTTATCCAAGAGTCTTTAGCAGTGATTTAGACATGAATGTTCTTTTTATGTAAAGCAATAGTTGGAAGGATTAAGATGGGGAGGCTAATCTTTCCTAACGGCTAACTCATTGTTTTCTCACGATTCCAAAAATTCTTTGGTAAGAGACATGGTCTGGACAGCTCACCGTGAGCAATTTTGGAATGGAAAGTTAACCGCAAAATAGTCAGAGCTGGATATCTTGCAAAACTCGCTCAAATCCTGATTTCCTTCTGAGTCTCTCTTCTAAAGATGCCAGACACATTCCTATCCATGTCCAACAACTCTGTTTTCCGAAACAGGAACGCTTACACATACACACGTATCCGCGTGGATGCACACACACTCAAAAGAGGCAACTTGAAGTCCTTGCCAAAGAACACGTATGCTGGAAAATATATCGATTAAAAAGCATGTTTTCTTATCTAAGCTTAGCTTAGCCTTTGTAAGAAAAGGTGCTGCGTGAAGGGGAGGCTAACATCAAAGATAATATTAATTGATTAGAAATAATTAATGTTTCTTTTCCTTTGGTTTCTGAAATGGGAAGTCATTCCAACAAATATTTGGGATGGAAAGGAATTGTGGCACTAGTCCTTCCCAGGAGGAAAAAGACTTTCTGTCAAAGAACTGGTGGAAATCAACAGGGAAGGTGCCATAGCTTTTTTTCCTCTCCATGAATACTTTATGACTTAAATCCCAATGTCTGGGACTTAAAACAAACCCTCCTGTTCCTATGCTAATACATAACTGATATAAGTCTGTTTCCAGCCTCTGTTTGCAAATTTTGCCCTTAAATCCAGCTATGTAACAAATTACTGAAAGCTTTTGTTTCCAGTAGCTTTCTCTTTGGTCTTGCTGAAATAAGTCTGTGGTTCAGCTTTGGGTCTATCGGACGCTCTCTCTGTCCACATTCCAGCCCAGGCGCTTTTGTTACGGTCTTGTCATTTGGTGGTTGCATGGTCTTAGACTCAAGGGACCCTGCTTTTGCCAGGGAAAACTTTCCTCCACGAAGATTCAAGCATATTTATGGGCAAATGTAGAGGGGGCTGGTGTTTTTTAGGGGTATATCTTTCATATATCAAGGGTCGGATGACTTCCGGGCAGCTTGTGTTCAGGGGTGACCTGGTATAGGGGATGCTGCTCATGCTTTCATGTAATCAGTTCAAACCGTATGCAGAATACATTTAGGGGCAGGATTTATAAAGCAGCCTTGTATTAGGCAAAATCTGCTCCCATGGCAATATCTGAGTGGTACATGCACATAACGGAGCAGTGCTAGGCCAGCTTTTGGAAAACAGCCAGAGTACAGAGTCATGGGATGACATTTCTCAGTCATGCCCCAGTTCCTTATATTCTTCCATCCTTTCAGAAGTGAAAGTCCTGTTACCTGGAAAATGTTAGTTATGCTTCCAGTTCCTAAACAACTATTAAAAAGGGGTATTTTGGGTTATTTTTGGCATAGCTGCAATCAGAAAAGATGGCTGTAAAAGTGCCATTGTGGATATGTAGTTCAGGAGCAGTTCCCTTTGCTCTGTTTACAAATCAGGGGAGTTGTTAGCCTCACAAACTCAGCCAGGGAACTGAGATTTAAATGGAGTAATTTCTGGCTAAATAATCATTAGCATTATTGTACTTTCCTCAAGATAGAGTTCTCCATCTAGGCGCAGATTTATATTGGTAGGATCAGAGCCTCCAGCACATAAATTCTTTTGAGGCCAGCACTAACTATATTTACGTTTTTAAAGTATCTCACTCAAAGGGGCCTTAAAGCCATATTACATTGGAATTAAATGTCATTTTTAAATCAATGTGTTCCTGAATCAGTTTGGGCCAACACAGACATTACTGTTGATAGAAAAACAATAATTCAATTTTACTGGCTAATTCATCCTGGACACCATTAAATGAAGCAGCGACCTGATGTCCTCTGAGACTGGTGGAGAGACAGAACAAATACAGGAGAGAAAAGTCTTTAAAGCTTCAACAAGGAAGTCCAAATTTGGAGGATTTTGTGCCATACAAATTTGGTTATTGAGGGTTTGGGACTGAACTGTATCATTATTTTTTATAGTGCTATAAAATGAAAAACTCTTTTTAATGAATCTGGTTTCTAGCTGTCCCTTTTGGGTTGTCAAGTCCAAGCGCGCTGTGCACAGGATATAATTAGCCTGATCTACAAGCTAGTGAAATAAATGGGCTTTTAATGATGCTCAGGATGCTCAAAGAAAAGAGTAGCAAATCCAAAAAATATGCATTAGAGCTGGAAGTCAACTGAAATTGCTTCTTGCCAAGTAACTTTTTGGCTTCTACTCTTATTTTGTCTCTGTTTGTTTCTCCTTGCCCCTGGGCCAAGGTAGCTGTGAGCTGAGGATGCTGTGCCTCAGCAGTGGTAAGGGCCAGGAGACCTCTGATATGCCCCCTCTTCATTGTGCAGGAATGTCTTTCAAGTTGCAGTCTTGCTTTTTTCTTGGAAGTAGAAAAGCTCTTCTGGATCCCACCGACATCTGCTTCTGGATCTTACCCTTCAAGAAAGAGCAAGCTCACATTTGATCTTCAAGAACTCTTTGTTTAGGAGCTGTCATTTTAAGAAAACCTGTCTGAATTTAAATGACTTCGGTTCTTAAGTGCACATAATTTGTAAAGAGCATAAGTTTCATGTTCACTAAACACATCCTGTGGATGTTCATATTGAAAGGCCATCCTTCTTCCACAATGTACTGAAAAAGGGAAATGAATCATAAAACACAAGCCTCCATGAGCTGGGAAGAGTACAAGTATCTCCGTATCTTTGTTCAAAGAAACTTTTGGCTTTAATCCGTAGGTCCATTTAAACTGGTGGCAACTTTCCCACTGCCTCCAGTGGCACTGAATTTGGCCCTTGGACATTTATGTGGTTAAACGGAGCTAATAGTCCCTGGGCAAGCCAGGAGAAAGGTCCTTCCAGCCCACAGGGTCATAGGGTCTGACTCTCACTTACTCAAACATGCAAAACAACACTATCAAAAGCTCATAAACAGCAGTGAAGGCAGGAGGTTAAAAGAAATGTCTGATGTTTCACAGAAACCCAAAAGCAGTTGTGTAACTGCAAACACATTAAAGCATGAGTCAGACAGGCGTTTGGAGGGAAAACTCATCCCATGGTGGACAGATACAGCGAGTAGATGGACCACATGGCCCACTGCCATTCTAAACTGTTGCTATTTTAGATCTCTTATATATTATTTGCAAAACAACCCTTTCCAACCGACTTTTGTGCCATGAAGTATGGTGTAACTTCCCTGTAGGTTGTGTTTCTGTCCCGGATCTCATTATTTCTCCTGTTACACTCTTAGTTTTCCACTTGTCTTTTCTGTGACTCTGCTTCCATTTTTCTTAACACTCCCATATGTTGACGTGCCTTCTCCCTGTTCACACCTTCTTAATCCCAGTGTTTGCAATTACTTGTAACTCTTGTTACTTTGCCATCAGTCAGTTTTCTTCAGTCCAGACAATCAAGTTATTTATGGAGCTCTGCTTAAGCGTTGTTTTCTTCTCACCTGATCCCACACTCCATGTTTTCTTCAACTATGTGCCAGCATTGGTACTCAATTATTTGTGCTATTATTATTAATTAGTCTGGTATGTGCCCATATTTACCCTAGAATCATAGACTGCTTTGTGTTGGAAAGGACCTTAAGATCATCTAATGCCAACCCCCAATTTATGCTAGTTTTTTTCCCAGTTCGATCACTACCCTTGCCTATGTAGTTTTATGAACTCTTCCTTTGCTTTTCTAAGGAGCTTCTTTGTTAAATGCTCTTTTCTTAAACCCCTTTATGGAATATCCAATCTGGTGGAAGCTGGGGTGTTAAAGATCTCATTTGGGAAGAACCGGAAAAGTGAATGTGAATCGCAACACTGATGCAAGATTGCTCCATAGGCAGTATTTGGCTGGTCACCTTCTACTTACCGGTGAAGTCAGCGTCCCCTTGCTCACCTCGTCACACAGCTGTAAACCTCATGCAGGTTATGACAACATCTACAGCAGTCAGTACGTGAAAGAAATACAATTTCAGCTCTAAAATTTTACACACTGTTGTTATGAACTGTGAAACTATGGCAGCTTTCCATCCGGAAACAGCTGGACTTGCATGTGGATGAAGTAAGTCTTGTGTTTTACATCTATACTTGTCTTACCTACCATAAGGTAAGGGTTTCTGGAAAATGGATCAGGTGATGCATTAATACAGAAAAGCATGCTGCTATCCTCAAAGTAAGTGTCATGGAAAGTAATGAAATTATCATACATATCCCATGATCCATTTACATGTAGATTTTCAAACCCAGCTTGGCATATTTTCTTGGAAAATGTGAGTTTTTAGGTGAATGAGCTGTTTAGTTGTTAAAATACTGCGTTTTTGCTAAGCATGATTGAATGCGTCTTGGATGCCAATCCGCTCACTCAGTGAAGAGAAAGACCAGACAAAACCCTTGAAGTGTTAAAAAGCTCCGTAGCTGCTATCCACCTTCCTGCTTTCCTTAAGCAGGCAGCCTGGAAGGGAGCTGGTTTGTCTCTCCTTGGGCATGTGTACTGCAAGGCCTGAGCAAAGCAGCTTCCAGCAGAAGCATGTTGCTTCTTAGCTAAGAACATGACTAAATTCGGTGAAGACAGAAGTGAAAAATGAAAGGTTAATATTTTGGCTCTGAGGTCCTTCTGGCAGACTTGGGATTATCTTTGGACGTGTCAAGAAAAGCTTTCAGGACAGACCCCAGAGCCAAACGTTTCTGAAGTGACAAGCAGTTTTGGGAAACTCAGCTGTGCCGTTCCCTGTGTAAGAAGGATCTGAAAACTTGCCTTGGGAGAAATCAGGTCCCTTTGGAGGGGTGGAAGGAGATACCTCTCTCCCCCACAGACATAAGGACATGGCATGCTTGAACCTATGTTCATTGATGAGGCCTCAAAGTTGGCTCCATATAGAAAAAACAGCTATCCCTTCCCCATAGGGCGAATGAGGTGCTCCTTCTGAAATCAGTGGGGTAAAAATAGTATAACTCAATAGAAAGTGTGCCTCAAAACCTCATCTTTTTAAGGCTGTATTCTAATTTGATATACACTAGCTTGGATCTGGATTGTGTCTGAGACAAATACTCTTCAACGTAAACTAGCACTTAAATGTGAAGGCAGATCTTAATAGTACATTGAATAAAATTGAGACAGCAAATTCAATATTGCCATACGGTTGGGTACGTAACACAGCTGTGAATCCTCTGCTACGGTAAGTTCTTCAAGGCTGGTCTGCCTTTCCCCCAAACTCTCTTATATCGCCATGGGGTGAAAACATGCACCTGAAATCTGGGATTTGAAAACGATATTCCTCCTGCTGCTCATCTCTCCCTGTCTCCCCCGACCTGATGAACATTTTACTGTGTACGGACAATGAGAAAGCTTTGATAGGGGTGCATTGCTCTAATATCGTGATGGCTATCTGACCTTGCAAACAAAGCATGAACTGATAGCCTAGCTTCAGATGAACTGGAGGGGAGGTTCTCTGCATGGCCACATGAATCACTCAGCTGACCCCAAAGGCCATGTCCCAGCATTATCTGAAGCCCCCTGAACTTCGGTTGGTAGACAGGAGAGGGAGAGGAATAGCTGGTATGCGAATCCCTTGAGGTTCACGTGCATCGCCAGGAATCTTGGCTTTGCCAGGGCTTGCCAGGTTTACTTAGATTTTCTGGCAGAAAATTAGGCACCTGCTGTGTCGGGCAGCAGAGATGAAGTTCGGAGCATCTCAGCTGAGCCTATGGGCTGAATTCAGGCACCTCATCATCCCCTCATGTTCCCAAGGCCTTTCTGGAATTTAGCCCCTTCATCTCCCTGAAATGCTGCTCTGACTTCATGTTGTGGTTTAACTGGCTTGCAAACAGACAGAGCTCGGATTCAGATAGTAAAAACCCCAGGGAACTCTGCTACACCACCACTTCTCCAAGCACTGTTGTGCAGGGGTGCATGATGCGGAAGGCGCACATCTCTTCACACTGGTTTTTCAACCCAGCGCACTGTACAAGATAATTACATTTCTTTCAGTGAAGAACATTACTTCTAACAACTCATTTGGACAGGGATAGCTACATTTGTTAATTAGGGAGAAAGTTTTGATTATTGATCCTTTGTGGATGGATCAGAGCAATAGCAACTCAGCTGCTGCAGCGATGCATAAGCTCCAGACTCCAAGTTGGCTGCTACCTGCTTCTACGACACTCTCAACACTCAGCCTGCTTGGGTCTTTATTCACCCCCAGACGTTGGCAGCAGAGAGATGGAAAGCAGAACATGTTCAACATATAGGAGTGTTTACTTTTGCCATGACACAATTTGGGATTTTCCATTTAAGCTTGAAAAACAAACCCTAAACAGAATTTATTAGGAAAATAGTAGCTATGAGGTAAACTTATTCCAACAAATGCCAAGAGGTCAAACAGGCGGCGCATGGCATTTTGGTTGAATATTCTGTGTGTTCCTAGAAGCAGTGTGAAAGCTGGCTCACGAGGTGTACGCTGGAGTGTTATAGTGACTGGGGAATAGGGCAAGTCCAGAAAGTTCCTGAAAGCAAAGCCTTATTCTGCTTTGTAGCAACAGAGGTCTTTTCTTTATAAGCTAAACCTGAGTGCTCTGAATGCCAAGGCTAGGGAATGACACCGGCACGGCCACGTCACCCACAGAAGCCAGAGGATGCAGGACAGGCTGGTGCCAGGGACATCCCCTCTCCAGCCTGGGTGGAGAATAACTTTGACTTTTTCCATGTTGCTCCCAAATTAAATAGTCGTAATTCCTTCCCAGACCGGTCCTAACCACCCCAAAGTGAGAGATTTGCAGCCATTTCTGGTGAAGGTGCTCTGCTCTCATTTACAGAGGCAGAAATCTGGCAAAAAAGGAAACAAGACTAATGGTAAAAGCTTAATATAAGGAAAAGGAGGGAAACCATCTTGTTTCAAGTAAGGTTCATGTGTTGTCCTTATCATGAACCGGCATGATGCATTTTTATGTCACTCAATTTTACTCACTCATATTTTTTGTCATATTAATTTTTAGCCTCACCTTGTTTTTAGCTCCATTAGTTGTGTTTTGAAGAAGACTTTCAAGTGACTTTAGATACACAACAAATATCACAAGTCATACCATTCCTCTATTTAGGCAGCAGTTGGAGACTGGGTAAATCCTGTGTTGTCAGACCTCTGGCATTTCTGGGTTAGCTGCTGCCTACCAAAATCTTGCCCATGTCCATGTTCAGGATGTCCTGGCATCATCTGAATAGAAATCTTTAATACATAAAATATCACAGGTAACAATAAGTTTTAACAGTTACTCTGCTTTAATATATTCCAATAACTCTGCAAGATTAACAGTTATATATGTTGTCCCCTTTCTTCCTATTCTGCATATTGTTCCAGTGTTAATAATGCCATTTCCAGGTGTGCCCACGCAGAAATCATTCTCCCTGGTTTCCATTGCAGCACACAGTGTTTGCAGATGATGAATAAAATAAACTGAGATTATGTGGGGGGAATTAGAAGAAAGTCACCAACCAAGACACACAGGGCAAATTATCATCACTAGAGCACCCCAAAGAAGTTAAGTCTTAAGTGTTGTATAGAACTATATTGCAGAGAGGCAACACATTCCAGAATTCAGTCTCCTCTCAGTAAATAGGGAAACCACTCATATAGACACATGCTATTCATAAAGTATGGGTTGAAACCTGGTAATTCAGAACCCACATGCCACAATTAGTTGTGCGAGTTTTCATGGCTGTGATAACTGCACTGTGATGGGCATATCCCAACAGGTCACTCAGAAGCTGCAAATGCAATGTAACACTATAGTGTGCACAGGGGTCCCTGGAAGATGCCACAACACACTTCAATATTTTGCTGTCCCTCTCTCATATGAGCTCCAAATTCACACTTTATGAGACTTTGTTTACAATGCTGAAAAACTGGAAAATAGGTGAGAAATTCTTCCATGTGAGGGTGCTGAGGCACAGGGTGCTCAGAGAAGCTGTGGCTGCCCCATCCCTGGCAGTGTTCAAGGCCAAGTTGGATGGGGCTTGGAGCAAGCTGCTCTAGTGGAAGGTGTCCCTGCCCATGGCAGAGGATTGGAACTGGATGATCCTAAGGTGCTTTCCAACCCAAACTGTTCTGTGATTCTATATAAAGATCTCCATACTTTGGATGAATATTGAATTGAAATGCTTTAATCACTGGGCTATCACTGCGCCAAGTTTCAAGAGGTGCAAGATTGCAAAAGTAGACCCATATTTAGCTTTTCCTTGGGGTTAATTTGGGTGGCTACCCATGTGTTAGCTGGTCCACATCTTTTCTTAAATGATTTGTGAAGTATATAAGCCACAGCCCCCAGCTCACACATCTCGTTTTCTCTCTATCAGATAAACATCTAAGGAAGGTTCTTAAGTGATTGACCTTTTTCAATTTAAATCCTTTATCAGTTCAAGCTTTGAACCTCTAAATACACCTACTGATTTGATGATTGGACTCAGGGACAATCTTATTCCATCCTGTGAAGAGCTGCACCCACATCTTTGCAACATCAGCATACCTTTCTTGCAGAGATTTAGTGCTTGGGAGGGACATGCTTCAGTGACAGATTCAATTCTAAGTTCAGGGCATTTAGAGCTTTAGCATGTCAAATTTGAACCACTAGATCCAGCCACTGTTGACATGGAATAGCATGGAGCTGTAGGTCTAGGGTGAGGTATCCCTGCCCATGTCAGCGGGATTTGAACCAAATGACCTTAAGGTCCTTTCCAACTCAAACCATCCTATGATTCTATGATCCTATGATTCTATGAACAGGATAACACAATCTGGTCTTCTCCAACGCATGGGAAAAGAGAGCTTCCAGCAGAGCCCGTATCCTGCCTTGGGCACCCTGGCCAGAGCTGGCTGGTGTGTGGAAGCATTCCTAACAGAATCCCAAAGAGGATCCCAATAAAAAGACAAATGGAGGTCAATGTGCTTCCCCACCCTGCCATTCTTTGATGCTACTACCCCTCCCTCCATTCACCCACACAAACCCTTGATGTAAATGGGTCAAAACTCGCTCTCCATATGGGGCAGTGCATGCTATTTTTAATTTTTGAAAGTTAAACCAGCTCTGAAGCTGGATTAGTGATGGCAGATCCCCCTAAACTATAGGCACGTAAACTGAGGGTGGACAGCTGCTCCGACGTTCCTGGCTTGGAATCCAACCCTTAAAATGTACTAGATGCACATACATGGCTTCTTGGCTGCCCCATTTATGCCCATCTGTTATGATGGCACACTGCCTGCTTAGAAGTTGGTCAGATCTTTGCCCTTGGGTACTATACCAGGCAATGATGGATATATAAGGACAGCCTGCATACGGTGGCAAGAGAGCTCTTCTCCAGGAAGTGCCTTCTCCTGCTATGGCTGAGCCTTGCACTTTGGTGCAGTGGTACATCCTTGCACTCCAAGCACATCTGTTTTATTACTGGCCTCCTAATAAGTAAGCAAGCCGAGGAGAAGAAAAGGGGTTTGTGGATTTCATGGAAAGTTTTGGCTGTCAACAATGAGGCAGGTTGTATTACAGAGCATTCCCGAAATACAAGCGGTCACCAATGGGGACATCAACATGACAGTTCCACCCACTGCCACTCTGCGTAACAGGCAACAGGACCAAGGGATAAATCAAATTTCAAAGGATTACATACATCTGAGCCCAAGATGCCACTTGTATATTTGCCTCAAGAAGAGAGCCAAGGGACGTAACCCTTCCTGGTCTTTAGTAGGGTACATGATGCCCTTTCAGATGGGATCACAATGACGTGAATAATTATGTAGGGTGCAAAGTGGGGAATTTCTTCTATTCCTTTAAGTTCTGTCCATTTCCCTTTGCAGAAAGTGGGAGAACACCCATAAAATTAATACTGAGAATTTCTATGGCACTCACCCCCATGGTTTTTTGCTGGAACCAAAGATCTCAGGACTGTAGGACAAGTAATATTTGGCTTAATACAGAAGAGTACATTCACTGATCAGACTTTAGATTTGCAGTAACACTTAAAAATGTCAGCTGAGATTGAAGACCTAGCTACTCTTCAAGACAGCTTCTATCCTAGGAAGCATAATATATAAGCATACAATATGGAAGAAGGCAAAAGAAGAATATTATCCTGCAGTTAACTACCAAGGATTGGATAAAGTGCCTTATTTGTGCTCACAAAAGAAAGTTTTATTTTAGCAAAGCCCCTATAAATTCCTCATCCTCACTTTATGTAGAAGTCGTCCTGGTTTGTAATTGTCTCACATACATTTGCACTAGTGCAGGTTGGCAACAGGCATCACCTTTTTTGCTGCCTTTCTCTCTAAACCTTTTCCACCACTTTGTGATTCTACTTTAAGTGCATTTATTTAGTCCACCAAAAGGTTAAGAAAACAGAATTGTTCTTATGTCGCCTTGAAAGCCATTGTTAGGGGAACATTTCCCCAGTATCCAGGATGCTGACTCAGAAGATCAGAAGAATGATGGTACCAGTGAGGACGCTACAACTCTCTCACCCTACTCTACTCTTCTGGTAAATCTGCATCTATTTCCACACTGCTTGCAGAGCAGCTGCCAAACCCTGTGTCAGCTCTGGTGCCCATAGGAGCGCAGCAGGTCAGCGCACCAGTGCAAGCTCGCTCCGGCTCCACCACCTCGAGGACAGGCGGTTGGCAGCCCTTCAGAGGCCATTCTTGCATGATGATACACATGTCCCCAGGGGTGGGTCTTGGAAGGGTAACTGAACATCTAGATCCTACTGAAATCCTATAGTCTCCTTGTCCCCCAGGCCTCCATATAAATTGGGAATAGCAGGAAATCTCTAGCTTAGAGGAGTGCTGAGATGCTTAGATGCTGATGTAATTGCAGCCATTTATGTACTTCAGGTGGATGGCTCTGATGTATTACCCGCGATGGCCCTCTTAGTGTCCAAACCAGCCTCCAGCACATGTATATTTCGTTGCAACACCCTGGCCTGCAGCCCACTGTGAACAGCTATTTAGAGGGCACTTGGAGACTTTCTGGTGAAACTACCATTTGGTCACCAGGATGAGATAAGGTTTTAGTGACAGAGAAAGCCCACCGTTTTCTCACCACCAGCAGTGAGAAGCCCTTGGTGTGAACTTCTGCCTCTGGGGGTTCCTTGTAGGGTGCTGTCCCACTGACCTCTGAGTCTGGCTCAGCCCCAGAAGCCAGGAGTGGACAATGTATGCAGTCTCTGACCATAGGCCATTTCTCTCACTCTAATTAATTCTGACAAGCCCAGTTTCTCCTTACACATTGAGCTCACATGTTCCCATATGAGAAAATCTTTTTCCAGCTGCCATTGTATAATCAGAAGTATTATAGGTTTTGTTCTTCCTTGCCAGACAGTGTTTTTTCTCTAATTGGATCCATAAGAATGCCCCTACTCCTGAGATGAGGCAGACTTTTGTGAAGACTAATGTTTGCAGAGGGGACCTAACCTCATTTATACCTCACAAAGTCATGCTTTTAATCCAGCAAAAGGGTTTTACCATTGTATTGTTTGAATGAATGATATGAGGCAGAAGCCACCTAAATGACCTGATAACTCCTAAGTAGTTCATGGCATAAAGTCTTCTTCCAAGAAAATCTTTTTTTCATGATTATCTGTGCTGACTGCATTTTATGAATTGCCATCCTAACAGATGCCCTGTGAACACCAGTGGGTGCCTATCTTGCTGATGGAACAGCTAGAGCAATGCGTCTTGTGTGCACTCTGGCAGGATTTAGCTGGAAGTGAGATGCGTTGGTGTCCAGCACCTTCAAAGTTTATCTGGATGCGCATAGGATGCACTTGGTATATTCATGTGTACACTTGCGTATCCAGAAAATTATCCCTAACTTCTGCAAGAGGTGTACCAGGTCTACGCAGTAGACCTGTCCCAGCTTTTCAGTCCTTTGCTGTGCTTAGGCACAATATTCATGTCAAGGACCCATTGCTCCCTAATGGGATCTCTCCGCATGTCTGAACAACTGTGAAATGAAAAACTGGGTCATTTACACATCTGAACACCTGAAAGTCCATGTCCCAATGCAAATCATATCCCAAGACTTCAGTAGCGCACAGAGACAACAGCTGAGTGAGGGCTGGAGAATTTCAGTTTTGCTGTTAGGACCACAGGGAGTATCCTACTCATTTTTGAGGAGCTGGGTCAAAAGAACAGATACTTCTTCTTCAAAATGCCTCCTACTCTTTAAATTATATTTCTGTTGGCAGCTGAGGGCTTTTGACCTCTCTGAGCAGCATGTTTTTTCCAGAGGAAAGTTTATATGTAGGCTGGCTAGTTCATTACCACACAAAAGACCACTTCTTTGTTAAAAATAGACAGTACTTGAGCATGGTTAAAAACAAAAACATGAAGAAAACTGGTGTGTTTTGGGCAGGAATTCATGGACATGGGCTTCGGCTCTGAGTGAAGTCACTGAACTGTTGCTTCTTATGGTGGTATGAGACAGGAAAGGCACAATACAAAGGTGCAATGTGATGCTGCCAGATAATCGCTAGGGTTGGAATCACTCCTGGATGAAAGAGCCAGAGAACCAAGACCTAAGGACTGCCAGCGTTGTCTTTCTTAAAGATTATATGCCAAACAGATCTAGAAAGGCTTTTAGAGTTAAGGTGGCTTTGAGAAACTCTATCCTACAGAGTACTTGAATGTGGCTACACTACAACTTCAGGCTGACTACAGAAACGATGCAGAAGGGAAGGGGAGAAGCACAGGGATATGTCCAGGATGTCTGCTTTACACAACACCTTCCAGAAGAAAAGCCAAGATTTCTAACTTCTTGGATGTACTCACCCAAAAATTTGCCAAAGTTTTTCACTCTCTGTGCTGTGAACAGGAATAAGGTAATGGTAACAGGAGGCAAAATTCAATTAGGTGGAACAAAAGGGACCTTTTATGGATTTTCCATCATAAATCCTTTACTCAGATTTTTTTTTCGGGGGGGGGAGAGCAAATCATAGTGTTTAAAGAAATGAGGCATGACATATAAACCAGTAATGGTGATTAAATAAACATAAATCAGTACTTAGTGAAAAGTTGGTGCAAATGCTATAGCAGCACAATATGTCATTGTCCTTTTGCCAGGAAGACTGCTTAAAAGTAATGGGTGAAAAACTGCTCTTATTTAGGCATCATCTAGGCACCAGAGGGATGCCAAATAGCATTTGAGATTTTAAATCACAGTCTACATTTAATTCACTAAATTCAATTAATCTCAAGCAAGGGACGACTTCTGTTCCTTAGACCCTCCACTCTTATTTCATGCTGACTTCCATCTTTTCCTGTTCCAATATGATGAGGCATTAAAAACTATAAATCTGGGCTTTGTCTACTGATATTGAGGAGATTAACTTAGGTCCTACTGAAGTCAGGGCAGCTGCTGCAAATTTAGACCCTGACCAGCCTCTTCACTATGTTATTCTAGATTTTCCCCTGGCACGTCAGAACCCTTTAATAGTATAAATATTGCCAGACTGATGTTTGTACACCACTGCAGAAATCAGTGGTACATCTACACCACAAAATCTCCCCCCCCCCCCCCCCCCCCCCCCCCCAACACACCCCCCAAGAAAAAAAATAAAGGACAACAACGAGACAGGCCCCTCCTTTCTTTTTCCCTCTTCCTCTCCCAACCCCGC
>WYDI02025044.1:8577-20504 GCA_009867235.2 Psittacus erithacus | reverse complement strand
CTGTACTCTGACCAACACCCAGATGCTCAGTAACATTTTCTCCTATACACATCATCTTCTCAGATCTTAGATCTTGAGAGAATAAAAAAACCCTACAAACAAACTGAAGTGACAGAAACTGTTCATGGACTTCCAAGCTAAAACCCTCCCACGTGTTTCTGTGCTGCTTAGGCTCACTTTTCCTTCAATGAATGGCTAATTTTATACCATTTTAATGGTATTTTTCCGACAGGAGGCCCTGGAGAGTCAATGTTGCACATGCAGGTGGATTGTAAATTTGCTGGGGAAAGGGATGAGGTTTATTTGCCTCATTTGCACCTCAGACAGTGGGTCCTGATTTCACTGCTATGCCTAATTCATGTAATTGATGGTCAAGTAATTGAACAGCTTAAAATGCCTGGGAAGGCCCTGGAGAAGATTCAAATGGAGCCATTGCTTTTCTTGCAAGAACAGTTGGGGTCTGTAATGATGTGAGCTTTGAAGGGAGCAAGAGATGGTGTTTGTGGTAATGAGATTTCCAGAGCCGGAGGCTCATGGGGAATCGTAAAGAAGAGAGTGAAGTGAAACATGAAGAGTGAGGAGAGATTAATTAGAGGCAAGAAACATCCTCTTGGTAGTCTTTAATAAGCCAAAACACTCAAATATGTAAGAACTCTGTTAATAGCCCATGGCGAAGCACCGGATGGGCCAGCACCACAGTCTACACCCAAGTGCAGCAGCTCTGGGGAAGTCCTCTTGCTCTTCTCACTGTCTGGCTTTGATTCAAATTTGCAGTCTCCTCACCTCCCCTTCTGATCATATCCCCTGTGGAGTCAGGTTCCTCTTCCATCTCCCCTGGCTCCTCTGCACTGGTGTCTTTATGCCCCAGCCTTGCTCTGCCTATTGATTCAGCAATCTTGCCTCTCCATTAGCATTTCAGCAAGCTAATTGCTGTCCTCCCTTGAGCTGGCTGGATAACTGTACTGGCTCAGCAGCTGCATCTCTCTTGTGTTTAGGGATTTGTTGATTAAAACGATTACCTCATCCAGTTTGACCCTATCAGCTTCAGCTTCCTTTGCTGCTGATGAGAAGCACATGTTGGTGGGCCTGGATCATTTCATAGCAGAGCTCACTGGCAAGGCAAGAGGTTGAACAGCAAGCAGGTGGGCTCTGGCAGTGCAAATCCTTTCTTGCCATGGGTTCAAGACATCCATAGGGACTAATGGTAATCACCAGCATAGAAAGCTGCCAGTAGCCCAAGATCCCATTTAAGATAAAATTCAGAAAGGTAGCTTTAGAAAACAAGGTCCTTCTAAAGAAAGATTGAAAACGATGGTATTGGTTGGGTGAGGTCTGAGAAGTTAAGGGAGAAGAGTTGGTATTTAGCTCTAATTTGCTAAAAAGACTTATAAGAATTATTGTAGAAATGCCTTGTGAAGAAATAAAAATTCCTTTTATCAGGTTTGTGTGTGGTTCACTAAGGACATCTACTAATATATTGTATAAATTCAGGAGAGTTGTGCCTGTATATTAGAGGTTTCAGATGAAGCTTTTGTTACTAGTCAGCTTTCTAACTGTCTGACTGAAGCTATATCTGATTAGGTTGCAGCCTAAGCTACTAAATCTCATCTTCACACCCTTTTAGTCAAAGAAAAGGCTTGGGGGAGAGGTCCAGAGAGGTTTTATTTGTTTCTTTTCCTTCAATCCTTAAAAGCCGTGCTAAGGCACAGACAAGGTCTAATCTGAATTGGGTTTAAATCAGGACAGCTGCTCTGAAAGGCAGAATGTCCAGAAATAAATGTCTATGACAGCACAGTTCAAAACCTGATTCTCCTATGTCAGGTTTTGCCATTAGAAACCTTCCTTTGCAGTTCCAGGGCTTGCATACCCATTGAGTTACGGAGACTTCTGGTGTTCAACAAATCTGATTCTTTCATTTGTCCATGATTTTTCCATCTATCCTCTCCTCTGTCATTTGTATCTAGTGTATCTGAGGTACTTATTCCTTAAGCTGTAGTGCCTGAAGCTGAGCAAAGTGCTCCATGTGTCTGAGATATGCCTCTTTCAATTAGAACTATAAACCAGAGGTGCTAAGTGCTGACTTAATAATATATCTATTAATAGTGACTGTTATCAGGGAAATGGGAAGAACAGCAGACAGATAGAAAAACAGTATCAAATTAGACATTTCTCTGAAAATACACTCCAACTGAACCACCAAATACAGCCAGATAACCTACAGAGCTATGGCTATCTGGGTGATAAGCCTCCCCTTAATTTTTGCACAGGAAACTGTGCTTCAGATTAACTTTTCAGAAGGGACAACAAAAGTGATTTACTCTTACACCCACAAAACCCCTCACTAGCATGTTTGCGCATTGCCATGGGCAAAGTGCCTTCCAGACACTCAAGATGTTCCCTTCTATAAGCACTGTGCAGGCCAAAGGCTGTTTTTGTTGCTTACTCCGCTGTAACAGCAGATTATTATGTTTGTAACAAAATCTCAGGTAACATAAATATTCAGAAACAGCAATCCAGAGGGATTAAACAAACACAGAGCCGGGCTCTTACAGGATTTACCGTGTTGTTATTCAGCTTGGACATTTCAGATATAGGAAAACCAAGCTGTGCAGCGCTGCATGGATTACTCCCAAAGACTAAATGCCCATACATATGGGACTAGATTCAAGGGAAGGATTAAAGGATCAGTATTAGACCCTGTTCCTAAATCCTAATTAGGTAATTTCTAACGATTGCAGTTCACAAACCCCAGCATCCTGAGCACAGCTCTGCCTAGTACCAGACCCCCAGGAAAATGCTGAAGGGGAGAAATTTCATGTGGGATTAACAACTGGAGGCTTTTTCTTTAATCTAAATGCTTAATCAGATCAGTTTTTCCTCTCCCTCCCCTCTGAAAATACTAGAGTTGAGGTATCATGTAGAGCTCTCCTGCCCCAAATATTAGCCTGCATATCTCTGACATGAGAGATCCTCTTCAATGAAGACTATCTTAGAGTTTGGGTCGTTAGGACTTCTGGTGTAATTATTAAGGGTTTTTCATGCAAAAAGGATGGGGCTTTGGTGTGTTGGGGAGTATAGGGAGAGGGGAACAAGCTCCCTGCAATAGTCCACAGGATATATAGAATCGTAGAATAGTTAGGGCTGGAAAGGCCCTTAAGGCCACCAGATTGCAACCCCCCTGCCATGAGCAGGGACACCTCACACTACTCACAATGTACTTCGTCTCCAGCATGCTTTTCCCATCCATGGCCCAAAAAAAAACCCTAAACCCCAGCTCAGAGTGGAGGGAGGCAGCTTTATGTGGTGAGCCACTGGGCTCATACACAATGAACCCTGTTTTGGATGGAAAAGCCTCAGTTCCAGCTCCAGAAACATGCTAGCGTCAGGGGACTGACCAAGTTATAATTGAATCTCTTTGTGTTATTGGTCCCTTGGCCTTCCTAAACTGAAGCAAGCTACATTTGATTTCTTTGGCATCGTCTAGCATGTGTGCTGCCAGCTTGTTGCCCTTGGTGTCTTGCGTAAGCCAAACTGGCCGCTTCTGTGACCTCTTGTTCCTTCTATACATGGAACATATTTCAATGATTTTATAACTCCTCAAATAAGGTCTCTTTTATTCTTAATCTGAATGCCCTGTTAACTTGGTTTTGGATCCTCTCCCAGTCTCTAGAATACCTGATGCTTTATAGTTTGGATATACCGGACTGCCTGTTGCTCCAGGTTATGACAGTGTCTGGTTCATATAATTCTCCCTTTAGACGTTAGACTACTTATTCCAGCTCCCCTCACCACTTAAAATAAAAATAAGGGGGGTGTGGAGTGGAATAAACAGCTTCCTTCGTAATTCTCAGTGCAAAACCTGCCCACCATCTCTCATATGCTGTCCCATCAGGTAGCAAAACCAAGAAGTTCCTCCTGCCGCTCACTTCAGCTTGTCCAGCCCATATAAATGGACTGATTTTGAATCAAGAAAGCTCATTGTGTGTTATTTCAACTCAGGTCAAAGGGCAATGTCTGAGGCATGGGGTACAGAGATAAGGATCCCCCGAGCAAGAAACTGGCAGAAGAAAAGACACATTTCCTGGAAACTTGTTCTTTAGAAGCCAACCTGCTTGCAGGAACAGTTGGGTAGAGAAGAATTTGCAGACAAAACATTTCTAAACTATACTTTTCAATTTGCCATGAAGTTCCCTCCATCTCTTGCTTTTTTTTTCCTTAAATGAAGCATCTCTTTTGATTCTAAACCACCTTTGAAATTGCAGTGCACTCAACTTTTCAAAAGTTTTTCATTATCTTTAGATATCAGACCTGAAATAAACCGTTCCCATATGCTTCAGATTAAAAATTTCAGTGGAACCAATGTGAAACTGGAGTGGGGAGAGTTTGGCTTGCAGAGTTTTACTTGTTCTTATTTATTACAAGAGGGGAAAAATGAAAGCTCTGAAACCTCTCACAGGATGGGGAACAAGTTTCCTACTCACTTGAGGGGGCCAAGTTCTCCAGGCAAAGCTGCTCTCACAGCAAAACCAGCCCTGGTGAAGGTTTCTTTCCATCAACAGATGGAGAGGAAATACTCTCCTCAAATATAAACTGGTCATGGAGGGTATAATGAAAATGGAGGGGGGGGGGTAGAATAAGCTGAAGGGATTGACCCTTTCATTCTCAACTTAGCTTTCTCCTCTTCCTTCTAATTAATTTGTTCCTTTGTATATCTCCTGCTTAGTACTAAGTATGCAGGTGTAGCTCCTGTGGTGCTGGAAGGTAAGGAGCAGTTATAATGAATTATAGCAATTGACCCAAAACTTCTCCTATGTTTTATTCTCTTACGGTTGCTTTCATCTCCTCCCTCTGTCTCTGGCCTTGGCCATTTTTTCCTTGAACTTCACACTCAAAAAGGCCTCTCAAGTCCTGAAACAGCCTCTTGTGTCTCCCTCATCTGCAGATTTTCCAGTTGAAGAATCCCAGACCATGCCAAGCTGGATGACTTTTAGGAAAGTTTCCCAGAGGGAAGATTCAAGTGTTGCCCCCTGCTCTCCCCCCACTCCTCTTCACACCTATTTTTTTAATGGTTTGAACTCTGGGCTGTATCGTCTCTGCAGCCAGTAAATTACCCAGGAATTCAGCATAAGTACATTCAGCAGCATGTGGCATCCTATCCATTTCTTTGCCGTGCTCTACCGCAGCAGACAAGAGAAAACAATGGTTTAAGCAGAATAAAAGCAGGATGAGCAGCCCTGACTGCCTTCCTGTGATGCTGGGAGGTGCTTAGCAAAAACTACAGGGCATCCAGGCCTTCAGCTTCATTATGGACATAACTGGTGAGTTTCTAAAGGGTCATGAGGTCTTGGAAGCATGCACAAGACTGTCTGCCACTCTCAGAAGCTTTTAGAAAACCAATGTCAGCCTCTATTCAGGTGTTACCATTGTCAGGCATTGGAACAGGCTTCCAGGGAAATGATAGAATAACTGTCCCTAGAAGTGTTCATAAAACATGTAGATGAGGCCTTAGTGACATGGTTTAGTGATGGACTTGGCATTGCTGGGGTAAAGGGTGGACTTGATGATCCTAAAGGTCTCTTCCAACTTGGTTGATCCTATGATTCTATGAAAGCATGCCATTACTTCTTTATTTCTCATCCCTTACGAACCTTCCTTTTCACTCAGATTACTCCATACAGTCTTTATTGCCTATCTGAAGTCTTCAGTCAGGAAAAAATCTACTAATTGGGAGCCAAGGAGACCTTGCCAAGAGAGCACATCACTCTGCAAGCAGGAAACTGCAGCAAAGGCAACATGGAGCCCAGGATGACTGCCTCTACATCTGCCGGGAATATTGCTCCAGGTAGCAGATATGACTGGACAACTCCAGGTTGTGCTCCAAAAGTCATGCCATGCTGGCAGAGGATGACTCAATGCCATTCTGTTCGTTGCGAGAAAATGCTGCTTGAAGAAATCCCCGCTGTGATTTACATCCGTAATCCTGGGTAGTAGAGGAGCTGGAGTTCCCACAGGGGTCCTGTAACCAGCCAAAATCACAGCAACGAAGATTGTGCAGTGACCAGGACAGGTCAAGGAAATCTTCAGTGAGATCCTACGAGCACTGGGAAAAGATCTCTACAGGTACTACTAAAATAAAGCTTGCTTTTCAGTTCTAAACCCTTTTCTTCACAGAGAGGGAATTTTTCTGGGCATTATTGCAAGGATGATTCTGAAAGGGCAAGGAAGTGTGAAGGGCTAAGAGGAGGTCAGGGACAGAGAGACATGGCAAGATGGGACTGGTCTGCACCAGAAATACAAGACAACATGGAACGGCAAGGATTAGATATTTTACTTAATCTTCCAGGTGAGGATATTATCCAGGTTTTCCAAGCCATCTCCATTTAGGAATAAGGAAAAGAGAGAATTGTGATCACTCTATCACTATGAGTCACTGATGTTCTGAAGTTTAAAATAATAGCCTGAAATCCCAAGTAAGGAAGCAATTACTAATTATAAATGCATTATAGAAAACATGTTTTAGAAAAAAATCCCAGTTCCTCTTTCCTTTTCTCACAAATCATTCCCTGAATTTTGTACAAGTATTTGCTAATCATTAGCATTCATTAAAAAAATTGAGTAATAACTTTCAGGCAGTGGGATGCCTGTGAATTGTACTCTTAAATCAGCCTATATGATCTCCTAGTAAAGAGTTGGCCACACTGCCATTTGCAGTGTCAGTGGCCAGCTAAAACTTGTGAAATGAGCCGTACTACAGCATGAGGTGCGCTAAAGTGTGAATGAAATGATTCTGTTGTCAGAAATTAGTGGTTAAGGAGATGCAAATATTGTAAGAAACCCCCAGAGGCTGCCCCATGTGTTTGTGAATATGTTATTGAATGACCTGATGGGCTCTGGGTTGCTATGGGAACTTGATGAACTTGGAAAGACACAACAAAACAAGGCCTTTCCATTTGGGGCAGTGATGTCTTTGGTCTGGTCCCAAGCACATCACGATGTACTGTAATTATGTTAATGCCAACAGAGCAATGATATCATGCAAAGACATGACAGGTCACACTTTTTTCATATTAGGAGAGAGAACATATGTGTACAGGAGTCTGTTTGTAATGAAACTGCCATTATGGGGCCCTTGTGTGCTGCAGTCTCATTTCACCGACTTAAGAGTACTTACTTTTCTTAATGCTTGCTTAATGTGTTTACTTAAATATATTAAATAGTCTATGGAGGCCATTTCCATTTACTGATGGAGGCTTTTTAGAGCATCGCAGTGGCATGACTGCTTAAGATACCTGTGAAAGTAATGACAACATATTGAAAGTACTGAATGTTCAGAATGCAAGAGGGCAACCTTCAGTTTTGTAATGAAAATAAGTAAATGAGGAAAACTGGGGGCGCATATTAAAATAAAGCAATCAGCCAGGAAAGCAACAAATTACTCTATGTACACAAATAGAAAGAGTGAGGAAGGCCAATTTCTTTTTCAGATGTTGCTCATTGTGGAAGCAATAAATGCCCAGTTTGGAAAAAAATGTAATAACAGTACAAGATACTGCTCTCTGTGCCCCCTTTTCCCCATCTGACCTCATCATTATTGTATTCCTGGCAGCAAATCAGCTCAGCTTCAAGGAAAAGACTGGCTAGGTCTCAAAAAACCCTGTTACCTGGTGGTGGGACACTCTTTCAGTCTGAAGGAAAGGAAGGTCTAGTGCCCCTTTGCCTCAACAATAAGCTCGCTCTTCCTAGGGGAATGCAGGAGCATAGAAACAACAGCCATTACAAAGAGCAAAGGCAAGAGGTCCACACACTGGGAACCTTCTCTGGGTGGCCTTGGGTAGACGTGGCTGACTGAGACTGTGATGGCGCTGCAGTTGGGAGATCACCACCTGGTTTTACCATCACAGGCTGTTCTGACTACATCTGAAGACTAAAGATAAGCATCAAGGGAAATGTCAGGTGAAGCTGCTGCAGCTATTCTCATTCACAGGTTAGTATACAGGAAACCCTTTGCTCAGTGACCTGGAGGAAGAGAGGCAGCAGAAGAGACTAAAAACCTTGAAGCAGAGGCACCAAGTAATTGAGAATCCACCCTTAAATTGCAGGAATAGTAAGGGGATTTTACACTCACCCCTTCTGTATTTCGGTACGGGGAGTCCTGTTATTCCTTCTAGGGGCATATATATGTTAGAAGAGCAGGTTCTGGTGGCAAGGGACACAATGATCTCCTCAGAAGGGTCCCAGCTGCCTTTCCCTGTTGAGTGACACTCATACCGCCAGGCCTGGGGAGCCAGTGCTCATGCATGTAAAATCACTCTTTTCAATTTTCTGTTTCTGTAACATGACCTATTACTATACTACATCTTCATGAGGCAGAGCTGTCTGGAGAACATCTGCTGCAGTCCCAGCTGTTCGGGTACTTCCTCTGTCTGATGTTTCAGCCCTGATATGTGCAAATCACTGACAGTAATACATCCCTCAGTTCCTCCTACAAATCCCATTTTCTCTGTTCTCACAAGAAGGGGGTGGGGTGGGGGAATAAAAAAATGCTTTGCATGGTTAAATACAGGCTAGATGCTTTATTCTCACCAAATCACGCCAGTAAGGTCATTGTGGACTGACTCATACCAGACAGACAGTAAAAACCATCCCAGTGTTTATTCCCCTTGGAACCTATATAATTAAAGCTGCCCACCTGCTCCTGAATTTTGCTGTCATTTTTTGATGTTATGGGCAATGTGATACTCAGTTATTATCATAAACTATGTTAAGCTCTACCCACTATGGGGTTTATGACAACAATCCTTGAGAAAACTGTAATCCTCTGTGCTCAAGTATATCTCCTTGTTATAATGCTTATGATTCTTGGCTTGAGATGATGGCAGATGATGGCCGTGAAAGACTTCCAAATACGGGTCCTGGCAAGTTGCTCTCTCCTTAGCTTGCCTGCATTAGATACATTAGATGAAGCCATTCTCATACCATCTTTTCCAGCCTTCCAGCACAGCCATCATTCCTTTCAGCACGACTGAGAGATGTGATAGCCTGCCCCAGAGCAATAAGGTCCCTCTCACCTCCAAATTCAGTCTGCACATATCTGCTGAGGATGCAGGGGGAATCAAGGTGGCTGCAAGGAGGCAGGGAGGCCAGGTTGTCATCTGAACAACTCTCATACAGCTACACCATGGACTTTAAAGTCACTTGCCTCCTTTCCCTTCCTGGTCCGCAACTCATTCTCATCCCCATGCAAGAGGAAACATCAGGATGCCTAGCCAAGGGTGCTCGGTGAGTTAAGATTTAGGGCAATTTACAGGGCTTTGGCTGGAAAGTTTTGCAGGGATTGGAGTGTATAGAGCCCTTCTCGCACGCCTTGAGTGAGAGTTAGAACCCCCCTATTACCACATTAAAGGGTGGCAAATCTTTTGAGTGTGTTTGAAAAGGAAACACTGCTTGAATTCTGAGAGGTGTTGTACAGACAAGCCCTCCAGGCTGTGGGTCGCATGCAGACTGATGGACTTTGAATGTTTCCAGTGTCCAACATTTCCTCTTGGAAAAATGATAATTATTGACTAGTCCTCCATACACACTGCATAGACATTGCCAAAGACCAAAACACATCTCCAATACTAAACATGTAATCAGCTACGTTTAAAAAAATCATCTAGCTTCTGAGCTCCAATCACTGTGGAATAACCAAAGGACATCAACTTGCAGTATTACAAATACAGCCATGGGACAGCGCAAATATTAGACAGGCCTGGGAATAATAAAATGGGTTTCCCTATTACCCAATACTGGTGATATATTTATTAAAACAACCATCATAAAATGATTACTGTAACTTTATGATTGAAAACAGCAATAACGTGTTTTGTATTAGCTTCTGGAAAATTAAAAACCATCCAGAATATGTATTCATACTGAAGCTTTTTAAATGGTGCAAACACTGAGGGATCTGGAAATTCAATTTCCGTTCTGAAACACCAAACATTTCAGAATTTAACACTACCTGCATACAAAAAATCCACATCTGATGCAGTTTTCCTTACACCTGTGCCTCCAGCTACAATCTCAGCAGCAAAAACCTATCAAGATTAACAATCCAAACATGTTTCCAAGACAGTTGGGTCATCCACAATTGTTGAAAGCAGCTACTTCTCTTCACTGCCAAAATATTGTCTATCATTTGTTGCCTGATACTCCTGGAGGGACTTACCCAGTGTTTATTAAATAACTTGAATCTGCATGGTAAAATTTCCATTAAATGCTAGTTGAAATATGAATTATTTATCATGATTCCCACCCCCACCCCAGCTTTCTTAAGGACAACACATGGGTTTTGATAAAAGCTTCTGAATACTGGATGTAAATAAACCACACACAACCAACTTTCTGTAGTAGCTGTAGGACGAAGGTTTGACGTTAACAACTCTTGCACAGTCCCTCCAGGATGTTCAAAGAATATTTTCCCCTCGTATTTCTCTTGCACATAGTTGTTGAAGAAAAAGAGGGGAATAAAGAGCCATTGCTCAGTGCTGATGACAGCAGCTGTCAGAAAGCTTCTGGCTTCTTAAGGGAAACAAGCTATTCTTTCAGATAGTCCAGTATAAGACTCCCAGTGACTTCCATGAGGACAAATTCAACCCAAAGCACTTTGATGAACTCCCCCAATGGCTGGGGAAGCAGCTTCGCCTTATAGACCAAGTTTTGGGAGAAGCAAGGATAAGTCAAGGCCCTGAATGGCATAACAAACCAGCTGTGCCTTCCACTGACTGGGAAACAGGGCTCAGCTGTGGGACACAGCCACCCCAGTACAGCCACCAGTATCTTCACTCCGTCACCCACTCCGGTTTGGGAAATAATTGATCTTGGTCTTGGTTTGCTATCTTAGATGCTCTGAAAGACAGCCAATGTCCTGTGATTCCCTGTGCCAAAGAAGCACTACTGATATAATGAGGAGGGTGATGGCTTTGGACAGACATTAATTTGGTGCATGGATTCAAGCCCACATCTCAGCTCTTCCTGCCTTAAAAAAAACCCTTATAATTTCTCAGTATTGCAATGTCTCTTCTATAAACAGAGAGTAATAATTGCTAGAATTCACACGGATGTAGTAAGAATAAGTGGGCAAAGCTATCTAGAGTGCAGACACTCTGGAAATGCTGAGAGACAGCCATTTACCTACACAAAGTGTATTATCCTTTCTTCTAAAATAGTTTAAAAGTAGGTTATTTATAAATGCCATTTTGACTTTGTGTTGATGATGTAATTTTATGCCTTTGGGTTTGTAGGTACCAGTTCTAGCAAAGACGGCAAATGAGATGATTAAATGCTGAAGAGACTGGCACTTTAAATGCTGACCACAGAGCCATGTTTGCACAGAGGGCCCAGCAGCACTGTCAAGGAATCAAAAAAGCAAGTGCAAACAGAGTTGAGCTGACTTTATGGCCCCTTACAAATCTTTTCTGCCATATGGGAGTATGAGGCCTTGAGACACCAAAATGAGAGAAGAGTGTTTTATCAGGTCTCTGTGATAACTGGTTAAACTTGTCCTTACATGCAGCCTCTATTGTGCATGCACATAGTTGCAGATAAACATCAAAATGTGCCTCTTCTGCTGTCAAGCTGGTGAGCTCCGACTGAACCATGACATAGGGCATCTTGTGTTCCCCTGGCAACATAGGGCTGGGGCCAGCAACTGGTGACTGAAGCCATGCGACGAAAGCAAGGGCTTGTGGAACATGAGCCTCTCAGGCTCAGTAGGATGCTGCAGGAAGCAGCAGCATAAGGGAAGGCACAACTGCTTGTTAAGGTCTATGCAAGATTAGGGGAAATTTAATGTAAATGGACACTTCATAGTATTGCTACATATTTTTGTAAGTTTCCACTGCTGTATTTCAGTGCCAAAGCCAGGTTCATCCTTTTGTTTTATG
>WYDI02025042.1:16702-47915 GCA_009867235.2 Psittacus erithacus | reverse complement strand
CATCCGTGGCAGTGTTGGAGGCCAGGTTGGACACAGGGGCTTGGAGCAAGCTGCTCTAGTGGAAGGTGTCCCTGCCTATGGCAGGGGTTGGCACTGGAGGAGTTTTAATGTCCCTTCAACCCAAACCAGGCTGGGATTCTACGAATCTATGATTCTATCTCTTGCTGCGCAGGGGACAGCAAACTGAGCATCACTTGAGTTTTACTGGGGAAAACTCCCAAACCTCTGCCTTAGACCTCAGAAATGCTGCTGGCACCCTTCAGCCCTGGAAATGAGAAGACTGTTGGCCCACGTCTGTCCTAGCAGAATAAGTAGGAGAAGCAGAAGAGGGGCTGCTGCCCATGTGGATGAAGGTGACTAGGGAAGCGATACCATCGCGGGAGGTGCCTGTCACTTTTCATTTGCAAGCTCTTCTCTGCAGGGATCAGTTTCACACCGTACACAAGAGCACCAGGGAGCATATTCCTCTTTTGTTCAGGAGAGAAACTTAGATCATCAATACTATTTGTTAAGTCTCTGCCCAGAGATAGAGAAGAGCTTTGAAATGCTGGGCTGAGATCCTGTGGTGAAGCAAAGGGAGGCAATTGTTCTGCTGAGTTCAAAAGGGGAGTAAGAAAAAGATCCAGATTAACATGGAAAATAAAGAAGAGATTCAAACTCATGTATTAGTCTGAAGAACAGAATATAGAGAAAACCTCTTACTCTGATTTTCTGTATAGTCCAAAGCATCAGAGATGTCTCTGTCCCTTCCCTGTCATAGCAAAACAGCACAGATCCCATGAGATCTACCCTTCTGCAACTTCTGCTTGGGTCTGTGCAGGTCCCATGGCACCTTGAGGACGATGTAGGCTCCTTATAGCATTAGTTTGGTGATGACAAGGAGGTGAGAAACATCTCTTTGCAGGGAATGGCAGTGAAGCCAGCTAACTCCTTTCATATAGGTCACTCTGCAAAATCCCTGTGTATTCACTCTTGGTGGATCCAGATTCAGCCAGACCCTGAATGATGTGACCCTTGCAATGCCCAAGAAAAGAAGGCATGGCACCAGACCCACTATGGAAAAGGAGAATTGGGTCTATTTTTGGTGGAAACACTGGCCTTTTTTGAACTATAATGTAGGACCATAAATAGTGATGAAGGTTCAAGTCCCTCATAAGAGAAATAGAGTTTCCCCTTGTCCCCTTGATTGGCAAGGCACCTTGTCCCGAACTCCAGGTTGGCGTAGGATGGCTGCCTACAAGGAACGTCAGGAAGGGGCTTTGAGATGTTCAAAGGATGAGCAAGATGTGCAAAGCCTTGGAGTAAAGAGTCCTGAGTGCTCATGCTGGGGTACTCATGATGGGGTAGATAGGGAGCAATGTGTACTCATGCTGGTAGGAAAGCGGAGATGGTAGCCCCACATCAAAGTGCAGGGCTCCATTGCAGGACAAACCACACCTGGACTGGAATGAGGTACCTGGCAGTTATTCCAACCTGGAGCCAGGAAGCAGGAGAGAAGTGTCTTGGGTGCATGCATGCTTAGATGATCTCTCCACAAGATCTGCTCCCACGTATCTCCATGGCATGGATGGACAAATACCCCACAGTGCCTAACATAGTCTATAGGTCATGCTCTGGAATAGAAGCTATAAGACCCTGATCTATGTGTAAGACTCTGATCCATGCTAATACAGTAAACCTATGACAAAGCAAGAGTTTAAACACTGATATTCCCAAGCCCAGCTTAGAGGAGAGGTGAACATCCCCCTTTGTCCTCATCCCCTATACAAGGCTGTTCTCTCCAGTCTAAGTTTTCTCCTTTCCCATACTGTTACTCTTTGGCAGTGAAAACCCCTTACTGCAGGCGTTCATGCAGTGTTAATTTTGACTGATAGCTGCTTTCCAGCCTCAGGAATAACAGCTGCTGAATGTGTGAGGTTGGTATCATCCCTCTCCTGCTCCAGGGCTGGGGATGTGTTGGCTCCTCTGTTCAAAGCAGGAAGGATGCTGTTGTGGTTTAAGCCCAGGACAGATGCTAGGGGAAGCTGTGTTTGTTTCCCTCTCAAACACCTCCAAGAGGTGAGGAATCATCCCTGTGTCACCCCTGCTTTGGGCAGGCTTCAAGTGCAATAGGAAAGATGGATCATTCCTTTGGTTTTGCTTTTTCCACTGCGGTCCCCACTGACATTGATGTCCCCTGGGCAGAGCCACCAAATTGGCTAAGGGGTAGAGGATGGGTAGGAAGTTTTCTGGGCAGAAAATAGGGAATCTGCAGCCCTGTGAGACAAGAGGACCACTCTTTCCATTCCACAAGCAGGTAAGTCTGATGCTGAGGGTCACAGACCAGATTGTCAAGAGGAATTGCATTGCCCAGCACTATGGGCGGCCTTCACCTGCCTTGGACAAGGTCACCTAAGACTGCTATAGAGTGGCTGGGATACAAACACCCATCTCCTGAATCCTTAAGCAGATGCTCAGACACCTGATCATCATTCCTGGTATGGAATACTCTTTCGAGCAGTGCTTTAGGGCTGGCCACCACCTCCTCCACTACAGTTGTAATTAGTTGTGACAATTGCTTTACCTTCAGGAATAAAATGGGGACGTGTGAGTGGCTCTGTGACCGCAGCAGCACAGCTCTCTGCTGTCAAGGCCTGGAAAAGCGTGATGCCTTCAGGCTCTGACGGCAGTGACAAAGTAGCCTGCTTTCCTTAATACTGATTTTATTAAGGTTTTTGGGAGGAGATAGCCCATTCAACGCCTGCACTTCACTGTCCAAGGGTAGGCGAAGTGGTGTTTTCACAGTGATAACTGAACGAGAAGGCAATGAGCTTGTGGTTTAAGATGAAGAATTGCATAGAGGGGCTGAGGTTGGGTGTCAAAGGATCATGGAACACCAGATTGGAAAGGACCTCTTTATTTCCAAAGCAAAGGCCTGAAGATTCCCAGTTCCAGGCAGGAGGTGGTGAAATCACAAGCAGGATTTCCAAGGGCAATGGAAGCCTATAATTGTGCTTTATTTTTTATATTATCATCAAAGAATTCATAATTCTGCTGGTTTATATTCTCCTTACAAAGAGTCAAAGCAAGTGTGTAGATTGAGGGTAAGTATGTGTGAGGAAAGAAAGGACAGCCATCTTCTCTGTCCACCCCAGCTCTCATCCTTCCCTTGCTGAACAGCCCCACCTCCCCACTTCTTGCTCTCCTTTCCCCATCCTCCCTCTTCGCCCCTCTTTTAACACGAATTGTGCGATTTATCTCATTATCCAGCCTAAAAAGTGATGGCTGGGACTCTGCAGCCATCAAAGCTGCTTAAAACGCATCCCCTCTCCTCCTCCCTCAACACTGCCACAGGGCTCTATTGTCCATAAAGCAAGCAAACCGCTGGGCGTTGCTCCTTTGCAGCTCATTTCTGCAGCCCACAATAAACTCTGTAATCCTCCCTTTGTGGATGGCAAAATGCTAATCTAACCAAATTGCATGGCCCTGCTCTGTCACCACTGCAGGCTAAAAATCAAAGCTGGTTTGACATAAATGGCATCAACCAGCACCATTATGACCTCCACACTACAGAGACCAGCTGTAAAGCCTGTGTCAGAAGGAATATCTCTCCACGTATTATCAGCTGATTTAAATACTAATGAGCCAATAACCACATTTGAGCAGAATAATGAGCATGATAATAGAAGCCATAAAATACAGAGGTACCTGCTATGGTCTCAGAAATGTTTCCAGGCTCCTTTTCACCCAGGTATTAACCCTGTTAGTAGTTCTTGCAGGAAGAAGGGGAGAAAAGCATGTCCAACAGTGCTCAGATGCAGCTGTAGAAAGGAGTTTAAGGGCACTGCATCTGGAAGGAACTGTGGACAGGTTTATTCTGCACTGTGGGCAGATGTGAGAAGTCTCCTGGGTCTGGGTCTCATTCCATTTGTGGGTGATGGCAAACACGTGGAGCAAGTCCAGAGGAAGCCACAAGGATGCTCAGGGGTTGGGGCACCTCCCATATGGAGACAGGCTGAGAAAGTTGGGGCTGTTCAGCCTGGAGAAGAGAAGCTGCATGGAGACCTCAGAGCAGCTTCCAGTATCTGAAGGGGGCTATAAGGATGCTGTGAAGGGACTCTTCATGAGGGACTGTAGTGATAGGACAAGGGGTGATGGGCTCAAACTGAAACAAGGCAAGTTCAGGTTAGATACAAGGAAGAAGTTCTTTACTGTGAGGGTGCTGAGGCGCGGGCACAGGGTGCCCAGAGAAGTTGTGAATGCTCCATCCCTGGCAGTGTTCAAGGCCAGGTTGGACAGAGCCTTTGGTGACACGGTTTAGTGTGAGGTGTCCCTGCCCATGGCAGGGGAGTTGGAACTGTATGCGCTTCAAGGTTCTTTCCAACCCTAACCATTCTATGATTCTTTGATTTCCATGCTGGAGGTTTGTGTCCTGACTTGTACGGGACACTTGACCTCTAAATGTCAGTGTAGACATTTAGAAGATGTTTTGAAGGAAGATGATGTATTGGAGAAGGACTGAGTGGCTGCGAGTCACCAGATCCGCTCCACTGCCTGAAGCTCTGTGGTAAGCCCTTGGTTTTTATGTCTTGAAGCGGACACTTGGACGTTGGCCCAGATCTCTCTCATCAGGTCTTGGAGGATTTGACTATGCTCAAGTGCCTAAAATCTGGAGGCTTTAATAGACTCCTCCAGAATCCAATGGAACTTGTGTATGTTTATGAACCTTTGGATCTGCCCGTGACACAACATCAGCTCCCAGTGCTACGTAGTGTTGATGAACACTTATCTGTCTTCAGACGGCTACTTTTTAATCTTTAACCACTGTTATTGCTATTATTATTGCCATTATTACTATTATTACTATTATAACTATTTTAATTTGCCTTCTCAGACTTATGAAACCTGGCTGCAAGCAGAAGATTGGAAATGAGAAAATCCACTCCTGGGTTACATCAGAGAGCCAGTACAGCAAGAGAATAGGAAATTAAAAGCAGCAATAAAAGGAGTTATTAAATAAACCCCCGTTCCTATCCCTGAGTTCCTTGGTCAATTAGTAAGACTATAGGTTATTACAAAGGAAGAAGAGAATTAAAAAGTGAAACCAAGTGAGGAATAGGAATTAATTGGAGGGGAATATAAGCAATGGTAAATAAGTGAGAAAAGAGGAAAAGATGGTCAGGAGGTGGGAAGAGAGATGTTTGCTTCTCCAGCCTTGCCAAGGTGTCAAAGGGACATTCAGGGACATTCAGGAGGGTAAAAGGGACTGTGTAAAGAAGAAGCCAGTTTTGAGCTATGGGCAGCTCATTGAAATATCTGCCCCACCGCTAAGTAAATCTCTGAATCTCTTATGATTCATTCCTCAGGATCCTGCTAAATTATCAGAGCTTCTGAGGAGCCTTGGACTCACCATTTACCTACAGAACAGCCCCAAAATCTCAACCAAGGCTTGTCTGTGTCAGAGTAGGTGCTGAGGAGAGAAAAGGACTGATTTCCCCAAGGTTTCCCAGCAGAGAAATGACAAAGGGAGCTTGGAATAGGTCCTAGGATTAGATCTGCTGCATTTATTTCTGGCTCTGAAGTACAGGAGCTGTTCAGGCTTTTAATTCATCTGAGAAAAGCTGGATCGTGGTTATGCCAAGCCTGTGATGTGGAGGAAGAGACACATACTGTCCTTGCGGAGCAGGCGCCGATGGTGCTGCAAGGACTTAGGATGAGGGCAGGGGATTCGTTTTAATACCACAGTTGTCAGATCTACCCAGGTTCTGCTCCATGGCGATCCAACACCCTCCTGCTGATGGAGCATCTAAAGCTTCATGGACCTGTATCTACAGCAAGGTTAAGGACTAAATGCTTCTAAAGAGTGAGCATTTAAAGTCCTTTGGCCCCGGAGATGCTCCCTGACAGCAGGAGATGAAGTACACTGCAACTATGGGAAGGGGCCAGGGAAGGGCTCCAGCTTTCTGTCAGTCACTCTCGCACCATATTTTGGTGACAAAAGCTTCAAGAACAAATGACTCATCTGACAGGAGCTGTGACATTCACCCTGTGGTGAAGGTCAGTTCTGAACTTGTGGTGCAGCATCGTGCATGGCTGGGTAATGTCGGACCATGAGCATCAGCCTGTAGAAGTGAAGGGTGATAAGGTGTGTGCCAAATGATGCCTCCAACAGCCTGTGCATGTTGTGGATTGAGCGTAGATCAGGTGATGTCCAACCAGACAAGTGAACAGATGAATTCTCCCCTTGTTGCATCAGCAGAAATCTGAAGAGACTGGGTACCAGGATGATGGAAATCTGCATCTCTTAACCAGAATTAGCCAGTGACACTGCATAAGAGTCTGCACAGGCAACTTGTCATCTTGTGAGTGTTGGTGAGATGGTTTCAAAGAGGAGCACCCCTGCAGGGTGGGTTTCCTACACTCCCAGCCAGTCTCATCCAAGGGTGGGAGGAAGGATGTGCAAGACTTGCTTACACTGAATTCAAACCTAGAGTGATGTTAGTAAGACCAGCAGCATTAGTCCAAGTGATGCTTATTGAATGAGATCTGAGAATGGCTTTTGGACCTACCCCTGCAAAAGGCAGAGGAAGCAGGAAGCTTTGGCTGAAGGGGTCTGACAAACTATTACTTCCCTAAAGCCTTTCTTGTAGAGGTATCACGCTCACCAGACTGGCAAAAGACCCCATTTACTCCCCACCAGGCATGCTGCCACTCTGATACCCTGCTTTTGAGGTTTAACTTGCAGCAGAAAGCATCTCTGTGGCCAGGTATGATTTTCAGCTGCACGAACCTTGCAATTGGAAGGTCTCAGGCTAACACCCAACCAAGCTTGCAGTGGTCCTGAAACTGCACAGAGGACAATGGGTCAGGTCTTATGTCTCTGTGAAGACACACTTCCTGACATGGGTAAGGGCTTCATGATGGCTTAATACACCTAAAGGCACAAAAGCTCTCCTGTGTGAAAAGCCTGATGTATGGGAAGAGAATATAACTGGTTAAGCCATAGGGTCTGGGCATGGTTGTGTCCTAGAGGGTTTCCAGCAATACAGTAAGGAAAAGGGAGCATCATCCCATCACCCTCCCAACCACCATGTACACGTGGTCCATCTAGCACCAATGATGTCAGAAGTGGTTTTGCTAACCTCCACTCTCCTGTGAAGGTGCTGGTGGATGGAGCTTTAGCAGTGGGGAGAGGCAGAAAAGGCTGTTCTCCCTTTGCGGAGCAATGGGTCAGCCCTCTGTTCTGAACTGGGTGTGCGCCATCATCTTGCTTACATCAGTGATGTGCTTTGGGGGCTTATCTGAGGCTTGGAAATGCGTTCTGTCATTTCCGGCTGGCACTGGTGTGCCCTGGGGACAGGAGTGGGAGGGAGGGGTAGGAAACAGGCAGCAGGGTCTGGGTAGCAGATCCAGGTCTGTCTGAAGTCAACTGTTTCCATCACACTGAGCAGCAAAGCATAGTCCGCATGTTTCCAAAGCATTTCCTCCTTTGTATGGCACAAACCAGCTCCCTGATTCCCAGGAAAAGCACGCTGAGAATCCCTATCCCCGTGGGAAGGATCACTGTTGCTATCATTTTATTGTATTTTTAACAACACGAATGTTCTCTAATTAGAGATTTCTGCCATATTATCAGTGAAAGCTTCCCAAGACCACGCAGGCCAGGCTGGATATTCACTGTGACAAAAAATTTCAGGTCGAACTGTTCCAGTTTGGCAACGTCTGCAGCCACTGGAAACCAGAGCATGGAAGAATGACTTCCAGGAAAGGTTTACTGCTGTTAACAACTGGACTGACTCACACTGGGTCTGTGGGACAGCAGAGATGACCCATACGTGACATGGGTTGATGCTGAACCTGGAGGGGGGTACACACATACAAATCAGGGCATCATCAGGGCTGAGATACCTCTGCCTGAGAGCAGCAATGAATTAGCTGCATTTTATTTCACCAAACCTAGAAACCATGCCCAGGAAATCTTATTTGCCCCAGCAGTTGCTTCTGTGCCCAGTGTCTGGATGGAGGAGAAGGTGCATTATGATTACAGCAGATAACTTCATGCCTCACCAAAGAAACGAGCTGTTATCAGTGATTTCTGGAGCAGAGAGTGTCTTGGGCCCCATGGATTGTGCTTATCACAGAATAACATGTTGTTAAACTATAATTCACCATGGGAAGTTTCTCCTTAAGCTGGTTTAAGTAAAGAACTGATAAGTTGATAGAAGGAGCCCAGCTCGCTTATGGTGACCTTTAAAGGAATACGACAGGGTTTCAGTGTCTAAGTTGTGGCTGGACATGAGCCACAGGCATGCGGTTGCTATCGATTTCAAATCTAATTGCTGAGGTCCTGATGGGGAAACAAAGCTTTAGTGCATTTCCCCTCTTGTCCATTTGGCACCCATGGAGCTGAGCTTGGACAGGAAAGTCCCAGCACTGCAGTCTGCACCATCATCTTGTGGGGTTCTTTTACCCTTCAGGCTTTGCAACCTGCATTATCTTGACTGCAGGGATGGCAGGGCTAATCCAAGGTGGAAAAGGAACAGGCTGTGTCCATCTGGGTGTGCGGAATTAGTGCCACACAGTGTGGAGCAGCCATCAACAGCCACAGAAGCCATATCCCAGATTTGGCATCTTCCTGCAAGCCCAGTCTCAGCAGTGACCATGCTTCCACATGTATTGACCTCTCCTGCTCTAGGATGAATGTCAGCAGGGGTGTTACACCAGAAACCAACCCATGGAGCACCCAAAGATTGCCGTGGGAATGGGAAAAGCGGGATGTGTTGGTTGCTTTTGCTGGACAACTACACAAGAGGTCGACCTGGGACTTCCCAGAGCTTTGTGGTCTCCATGAGCTGTTCTCATCCATGTTAACAAGTGCCTTTCAGTGCAGAATTGCTCTGGGAGCCATGGCTACTGCGGATCTCAGATGTTCCCAGCAAGCTGCACGTAGCTCTCATGTTCACTGATGGAAGCTGGATGCCCTGTTCTGGATGCTTTGTTTTCCATTTGGATGCAGGGCTTGTGGAAGCCAATACACCATAGGAACAGCTTAGGTGGAGAGCTCAGCAGGTCACAGATGTTGAAGAGGCATCTCACAGTGAGTATCCATCTACCTACAAAACCATCTGGTACGGGAGAGTGGCTGGGCAGGGATATGGTCCATGGGATTGAAAGCCCATGGATGGAAAGTGTTCTGCAGCCTTCCACTGGGAAAGCGTTTTGTCAGTGCTGGAGCCGTGCAGAGAGAGCAAAGGCTGAAGGCAGAGGAGCAACCCTATCTAACCAACCTTCCATCCCTGCCCATCCTGTGCTGCCAAGCCATCAAGGGGTGATGGAAACACATCATCCCCAAAGCCCATCACCTCTGCAAAGCTGAGCCCAAGGGTGTGCTTGCTCTCAGTTCTTGCATGTTGACTACAGATGAGAGACTTTTATACTGGTGCCAGACTCCAAGTTGCTATTTTCCACATCAGAACTTGACTATTTCTGGTTGCTAATGGAGATATACACATCAAAACCAGATAAGCTCCCCTGGAGACCCCCATCATTTTAAACCTAGGCTGGGCAAACCTAACTAGAAAACACAGTGGGGGACAAACCTTTGCTAGCAGTGAGGTAGATGAGCTGCGCTAATAAGATCTTTTCCCATCTCTAATTTCTATGAATCTAACTGCTCATGCAGAAAGCAGGCACTGAGAGATTTGGAAAGGTATTTGTGTGGGTAATTGACATTATTTCCTCTGCTAGGCACGATGCCCAACTTCCAGTGTTAATATAAACATTTTTTCAAATGATAGCTTGTGCGTTTTGTAGGCATAAAGCAGCATTTGTATTTACAGCCAAAACGCATAATACAGTCACGCATACATTTGATAGAATATTTTAGCTCCCTGGGAAAATAAAGAGCATATCTATTCAAGCTGACCAGAAACGCTGGCTCATTCTGGCTGGACTTAGCAAAACATTGTGGTTAAAAGCATAAAACAAAGAGTTTGGGATTTATTTTGATGTTTTGGAGGATGCAAAATGGGTTTTGATAGCCAAATGCAGCACAAAAATGCTTCCTTGTCGGAGGTTTGAAGCGATGTTTCAAAATTGACCTCTCTTAGCCTTTGTTTTTGGAACAAGCTGGAACAAGGAAGCAAAGGGTTTGTTCCAGGTTTGGTTCAACCCACAATTAAATGTCTTTTTGGGGGTTTTGCAGATTTTGTTTGTGGTTCAATAGTTTTTAAAAGCTTGAGCTAAACCACACTTCTTTCCTTCCATGTCTTCCATAGGGAGCTACAGTTGGAATCAGATTGTGGGGGAGGAAATGGCTTGAGGTTTGTCTTCACCCCTTCTCCACTGCCCACCCTTCCCTGCTCTATGCCTACACCCCAGATGCATTGGCAGAACATTTAGGGCCCTGTGCTCTACACCAGATGTATAAGATGATTTTACATGTATATACAAACCAGTACTGAAAAAAGAATGGGAAAGAATAGGTTGTTTCAACCATGTTCTGTCACTTTGCAGAACATAACCTGGTCCTGTGCAGTGGGTTAATGGCAGTGCCCCTTTGCCCAAATCACAGTAACACCACTTACCATGTTTGCACCTTCCTCAGGTGGTTATTGAGGGTATGTGGTCCATGGAGGGGTGATGGATTAGGGATTCCTGCCTTCCCTTTCCTGCTCTTTCCTTACACATGCTTCCCCTCTCCTGCTCTTGCACACTTACTAGTCTCCAAGGCAATGCTCTGAGCCAGATCTTTACTTGGCAGCTCAACGTGAGGTCCCTTGCAAAATATGTTTGTAGGGTGGCACAGAACAGGATGGAGTAGCTAGGGCAGGAAAGCAAAGAAGCCAGCGCTGCTGTTAGCAAATAGGCACGTGGAACCTTTCCTGATGCCGCCGAACACATGCTCTACCCCAAGATCTGGCTGTATTAAAACACTGGATGACGTGAACTCTTATAAATCCCTTTTGTGAAATGCCTCAGATCTTGTGTCTGTGGGGTGAGAAATCGCCAAGGTGAGGGCCCTGGACTCATCCCTGAGAGGGATGGAGCTAACACAACAGAAAAGGAAAGCCAGGTGGAAGTAGTATGGAAGTTACTGCAATATAATCTCCACCCTCTGGCTTGAACTTCCAACCTCACTAGTCCAAGGGGAAGAACAAGCCCTGGAAAGCAGGAAGGAGCTCATGTAGTGCACAAAGGACCTAAGATACATCAGCTCTGTAGTCAACACATGTGATCCCCTCCTCTGACTTCAAATTCCCACCCTGGTGCAGGCCAATATCCTGTTCATGGATTCATATGACTCCATTTTCAAGATACCACAATTAATGACTGATTTCCATCTGGTCAATCTCAAACCAAAGAGCTGTGATCAAGGCAGAATAAGCAATAGCCCACTGCAGGCAGGAACAGAGCCCTTCTCCTTGCAGCTGGGGAACTGGCACCCTAAAGGACATTTCAGCATGCAGCTACTTTGTGTTTTTGGAAGAGTACAGCTCAGTTACTGCCTTGGAAGAGGAAGAGGAGGGCCTGTGACTAGAGAAAACCAGGTAGAACTGAGTGAAATGGGACTGGAGAGGTTTCCACACTGTGACAGTAGCCAGCTGTGAGTATGGGAAGAGGCAGCCCTGACAGATCACTGTTGGGAGCCAAGATGAGCTGCCCAGTCAGAAATGGAGGATGTCCAACATCAGGAGGACCTCTCATCAGCTGATGCAAACCCAGCTTCATGCCATTTGCTATGGTTAGGATGCCACATAGTTCTTGAGGCCCTTTCATGCTGTAAAACCTTCATGGCTGAAATAATCCTTCCTGGATTGGCCAAAAGAGAGGTTGAAGGCTGGCATGAAAGCATCTTTTTCTCTACAATAACAGCGAGACACTTAGAGCTGCTCAGTAAATCTGTTTAATAGCTGAACACCATGAACTGGAGGGGGGGAGCTGGGCACCAGCAGCCTGTGTTACCTCCAGTGGCAGCTTGCATTAAAAAGGTTGATTTTGCCAGGGCATGGATAGAAGCATTCATACATTTCCATCCCAGCACCTGCAATGCAGGGACTACCATGTACCTTTACAGAAGGCAAAGTATAGATCAGCTTTCCCATTTAGAAAACATCTGGGTTTTTTAAGCAAAAAACCCCAATGTTTTAAAACCAAACCAGAGGACTTATTTTTAAGGTAGGGAACTCCTCAAGGTTAATTTCTTAGCCACTGATGGAGTCAAATCTCTGAACCCTGGGAAAAAAGCTCTGTCGCTAAAAGAGTGCTCAAATGCTTCTCTTTCTCAGTTCTGCATCTAACAAATGGATGGCAGCAAAAGATGGGGAGATCGAGCCAAGACCATGGCATATACATCTGGGCAGGCTTCTGTAACCTTTCTGATAGGTGCAGTTTGGCTGTGAAAGGCACTGGAGTTGGTTTTAAGCGGCATCTATGGGAGGTACAAAATGCACTGAGTCAAGTCCATAGTCCCAGAATGGGAACAGGAATGACACACAGTCATGAACATCCACCCTCACTGGCAAAGCGCTAGTGGAGGGTGATGAACAAGCAGAAATCCAGTTGGCGAGGAAAAAGGGAAGGGAAAAAGTCACCATCACAAGGTGAAACTCAAACTCCCCCAGTGAAATGCGGTGGTGAATATATTAAGAGCAGAAAATCTCATTGTTTTTCCAGAGAGACCTCTGTGGGTTGATGACCCCATTCAGGGACCATCAGGTATGTATGAAGTCATTGTTTCTGTCTGGGAAGGTTGCAGATGAAGTCTGGATTTCATTATCTCCCTGCCCTCTAGCCTCAGAAACAAAGTCATGAGATAGTCTTTGGAGACAAGTTAATACAGATTGGAAGCATCCAGCAAATCTCCAGGCAGCTGAATGCAGAAGGTAACTCTCGTCAAGTTGTCTGCTCACCTAAATAACCCTCTGAAGAGGGTGTGAGAGTCAAGTCCAACTGCTCATTAAGACTCTGTAACTACAGACCTCTATGGGGAAGAGAAGTCAGTGCTCATGTGAGCAATGCTAGCCAAGCCATCTGCATAGGGGATACCTCCCTCTTCAGTCATGGCTTGATACTTATTTCAGAGAGTCATTTGGGAAGTGCTGTCTGCTATGGGGTCTGTAACTCCTGCATCAGTGGGCAGGAATCCAAGAAGTTGACATGTATGATTAGTATTATTAATTTTAATTCTTGTTCTTATTACTACTATTGAACTATGTTGGGGATTTCCTTTGAAATTCAAACCCAAGCCAACCAAACCACAAAAACCCATCTGTGCTGAGATTCCCGTTGGCCAAGCTTTGGTTCAAACCACAGCGAGACCACAAGCGCCTCTGGGAATCTTCCATGGAAGTAGGAAGGAAGAGACTGTTCACTAATGGGGTGGTGCCAAGGGAGAGAATTCATGTGATCACTTGTGAAATTAGGGAAGAGCTGAGATTTGAACCAAGACCTTTTAAATTAGCTCCTGATTATGAAAGCCCCTTTTACTTATTGTGTGATGGGTGCAGCTGTCCTAAGGTGTCCATCCAGGTACTGGAATCACCAAGCTCCTTCGGAGAAGAAAAGGATTTTCAGCGTCACATCAGATCACCGCTCTTGCTGCAGTTCTTTTCCATTAAAACAGAGATAAGACAGCAATGAAACAACACCACTAAAGTTGTTAGCACTCCTTCCTTGCTTATTCCTCCCACCAAACATTTCCTATCAGCATTCAACCAGCTAATCTTCTCCTTTTGTCACTGAAAGAAAAACACTTGCTCATTTTGTGTCATCTCCAAATACTGCAACAATAGAAAAATGCAGCCATTAATTACTGAAATTACAGTTACAAGAGAAAATTATAGTCATTAAACCCGAGGTGAAACTCATTTGTACTTTCCTCAACTTCTCTCTTTTAGATGTTTATGGAGTCACCAACTTAATACCTCCGGTAAAGACCCCGGAATGAAGCAAACTAAAAAGTCTGAGAAATGTGAGTGGCATGTTGTCACTTCCAAGAGCACTTCTGCTTTACTGGTGCAGATGCTCCTTTTCTTTCTTTGGGCTGTGCTGTAATATGGGGGTACATGGGAAAAGTGGCTTGGTCTTCCTTGTGACCCTATTTGCACAACCGTGCCCCTGCTTGACATGATGGAAGATTCGTCTTGAATGGCCTTCATCCAAGCAGCATCTCCTGCGGTGATGTCTTCACATGGTTGATGTCCCCACAGAGAGAGAATCGGTGGTGACAAGAAGTCACTTGATGATGTCTGATTGCTTTGGAAACTGTTGGGCTTTCTGTTTGCTTCCACTCACCTTTCTGCTCTCTAGTGCTCTACTACGCCTACCCTGATGCTCCTGCCCCTCTGTCCTCCTGCTTCAGGCACCCAGACTGGACTTTGTCATGTGTCTCATTTGAAGATCCAGTCACTGTGTAACAGCATGATAGAAACAGAAAAGAAATAACCATCATAACCACTTGTAAGTGTTACCCTCCACCTCCTTAATGTGATGTTCTTACAGCTCCAGAAAGGGCAGGATTGAACTCTTTTGTACTGTTTGTCCATGGAAAATGTGGGACATGATCATGAAGCAGGGAAGCACAGCGCTGCTGGAAATAACATGGAGAAATATCAAAGCCTATTGGAATGAGCACAAAAGCTCCTGCAGATGTAATTCAGCTCCGCAGCATATCTGATGTGCATAAACTCTCATGCTGAAGGTATCTAGGAGTTTTGGGAAGGACAAATGTTTTCTAGGCACTGGAGCAATGGAGGTGCTTTAGCGGCAGACTCTGTGCCTGCCTTCCAAAAGTGGCAGTGGTTGAACAAGATGGTTAAGGGGGAATTTGAGAGAAGACAAAATAGACATTACAGGATCCATTGACCTTTAGTGTGGTCTTTTTGTCCTTTCTTCTGCGAACAAGATACCTCCAAGACAGTTGTGTCCAACCTCAGAACTGTTTGTTCCATGAAGGCTGTAATGACACTAATCCAAATGGGAAGCTGAACATGCAAACCAGCACCCAGTCAGCACTACTAGGGAACACAAGCTGATGTGCTAAATTTGGTTACCATCATCTGACTTTGTTGATATCAATGATGGTTAGTGGGAGTTAAGAGGAATCTGATTCATTGGTCTTATGCTGGATGCTTTATACACATAGATATAAACTGTATTTGTCATTTTCCACAGACTTCAGCCATAGGCAGTGCTTGAGGAAAAGAAGAGCATGGCTGGTTCATGCCATCAAGATAAAGGTTAAACACCCAATTATTACGTTTGGTAGCAAGGTTATGGGCCAGCGCAATAAATGAGTTTGCTAATATCTGCCTGGAAACTCAATTCCACTCCAAGCCACAGACTTGGCCTTTCTCTGTACACTGTTGCTCGGCAGTAACATTCGAGGTGTGCTTCAGCAACCATTTATTCAAAGCACCTTCCTTAGACTTAGGTTTAACTCTAAATTTTCATTCTTATTTCGTCACAGCAATCACTGAGTGCAAATAAAAAAGCAAGATTTTATGATTTCCTGCAAGGCTTTATGGCCAGTGACAAACACCTCCTTAATCTCTGAATTTAGGTGACTTCTTTATGCCATTGCTTGCTGTCAGCTATTTCACATCTGTGAGATGCTTTTTGATGAGTAAAGATGCACTTTAAATTCCAGAGCTTGTACTTATTTTGTTTCTGGACTAAGCTGCATGAACAAAGGACAACCAACACATCACACAATTTGGTGTCTTGCAGTGGTTTGGCTTGTTTGGACCTTCCCCCTTAGAGTGATTAGTAAATGCTTTCATAATTGGGGAAATTGAGATTCAGACTCAAAGTCAGTTTGTCCTATTTCTTTCCTCCCTTGTTTTCCTCTCATATCATCCTTTCCTCTTTCTCAGCCGACTTTCTTCCAACTGCCTGTAATCAAATATTGCTCTTAAAGACATGCCCAAGGTTTTCCTTTTGGTTGGAGTTTTTTGTCATCACCACTGGAATGAGCATGTGGTTGTCTAGTTCACAGGCTCCTTTTCAGACAGACGGCTAATTACTTGTGAGCAGCCACAAAAGTTAACTCTAAATACTTAAATTGGGAAAGAATAAAATACTCCTTAACCATTAGGCATTTACTATGGAAATTAAGCATCATTAGATGCATGAAAGACTTGCCCAGCATTCTTGTGGCATTCCTCTTGAAGCCTTCATTAGCGGAGTGATCCTAATAAACACAGAAATGGGCCATAGCATGTAAATGAAACCAGAGCCATCCTGAAAGTACGCCCAGAACTCAAACCCAAACATTTTTTACTTGTTTTGAGCTTTGGAGCTCTTCCATTGCTTTCATTTCCTTCCCTAGTTGGTGTTTCCTCTTTGCTTCTTTATTCAATCCCACAAAAGGAGTGAAGTCTACAACATAACACCATCAGAAAAGCTATTCACATCGTGGTTTTGACTGAGTTGGAGCCAGATACTGCAGAATCTTGATGCATTCTTGGCAAAGTATTTAGAAAAATACTGATTTGGGGCTCTAGAGTAGACAAAGTAGAGGGCTGGACCAAAATTCTTAGAGAATGGGTGGGAAATGCAGCTCTGGGAGCTGGAGATCAGTCCATACAAATATTTTTCCAAAGTGAGACAGTTATGGATTATCCTAACTCATTTTCCATGAGTCTATGAAACCATCATCATCATCATAAAGAAAGCCAAAGGGATGCTGGATTGCATCAACAAGGGTATCCCCAGGAGAGACAAAGATGCCATTGTCCCACCACTGCAATACCGTGTTCAGGTTTGGTCCCCGCTATACAAGAAAGCTGTGGAAGGGCTGGAGATTGTCCAGAGAAGGGCCACAAAGGTGATTCAAGGGCTGGGAAATGTGGGAGGAAAGGCTGAGAAAGCTGGGACTGGAGAAATGAAGGCCCAGTGAAACCTTATTACCATGTTCCAGTATTTAAAAGGTGGCTACAAAGAAGATGGAGACTCCCTTTGTAGAGGGAGTCCCATGGAAAAGGCAAGGGATGATGGGCACAAGTTACTGCTGGAGAGATTCCAGTTGAACACATTTATTCACACTGGGAACAACCAGTCACTGGAGTAATCTCTGCAGGGACGTGGTGACTCCCCAGTGCTGGGGAAGGTTTGGCAAACTGTTAAGGTTTGGCTGGACAGGGTGCTGAGCCATTTAGTCTAGGTCATGCTTTGCCTAGAAAGGTTGGACTAGATGATCCTTGAGATCACTTCCAGTCTGGGATTCCAGGATTCTATGACTGATGTCTTTCTAGTCCAGCCTCCCATCACATTAACTCAGCATCCTTTCTGTCAGCCCACTCCCTCTGCAATAGGCCATGACTGCAAATGGAGATTGACTCCTTTCCTCCACAGCCTTCCTGCTCCTTAGAGGTAGTGTGAAATGGAAACTCGCACGTGGAAGCTCCCAGGGGCCTGGAGCAGCTTTCTGAAGGACTTGTTTAGAGATATACCAATGTGGTCCTCTCAGATCCAGCAAAGTCAGTGTGCTCAGCAAGCAGGTCACTAGTGCAGAAAAGCTATTAATAGCAAGAAATTCATTGGAACTCATCTTCAGATAAGAAGATAATAACAAAAGGCTTGTGTGAATGATGGTGGGGCTTTGTAGATGTGTGAACTCTCCATTGCTAAGGTCTAGAGGACTTGCTGCAGTGAGTGGACTGAGAAGGAGACACTTTTATCCCTCCACCCTCCATGCAAACCAGTCAATCACAGTCCGTGCCAAGCCCAGCACTGCAATTCTACTCGCAGCCAAAAAAATCACATGGAAAAGTGGAAATTTTTTGTTTTCCCTGTAGATTTTCCATAACCCAGGATTGATTTTTCAAAATGAAGGAAAAATAAACCAAGGAAAATCAGAAACTTGGGAAAACTGTGGTGAACGCATATCAATTTCTGTCCTTTCTCTTTCTGTAGCACCCACCTACACACAGTCAGCCTATCGACAGCCCAAAACCTGTGACAGAAAAACACCTCAAATATTGTCACAGAACTTTCTAGATTGCCCACTTTAAGGGATTTTGAGACACTTTATGAGCCAAAATCTGCTGATTAAAGGCTGTGGATACAAATACTGCACAAATACCACCTAAGTATTTTCAGTATAAGTATATTCAATTCAATCCTTTTTTGATCCGAAGTTCTTGCTATGTTTTCTAACTATTTGTTAGTAATACCATGCTGGTTTGGGGAACAGCTGCCCCATTTTGCAACACATCAGTCTTCCATATCAGAGGAGAACTTCCTTCTCTCCAAGGAGCTGAAAGTCATAGTAAAAGTGCCATGAAAGGTCTTGAACCTTCTGTTGTCCTCTTCACCATCTAGGTGAGAGGGCTCCAAGTTGCTCCTCCAGCTAAGATCTTCTCATGCAGTCATTTTAGCTCTCACTTGCCTGTCTAAGAAAGATGTGAAGAAAATGTTTGACTTATCTGAACCACCATTAACCTGGTGGGTGTTTAGCTCTAAACTGGCCTATTCCCCAAGACGGGCTTGGAGAGGCTGTGCTTTGCTGGCTATTCACTAGGCTGGAAATCAGGATCTGCTCTGAGATGTATTTTAACCTGTGTGACATGGGATAAACCACGAAGATGTTCTTTATCTCATGCCCACAGCCATAAGAAAAACTCACAGTGATAGTTTGGACACCAAATACGACTTAAGGAATGCATCATGAAAAGGTGCTCCATCATAATGGATGATATTTTCATTCTCAGTGAAGAGAGATTCACCCCTTCCTGCTGCTGAAGAAAACCCACCATGGCATGGGAATACAGCTCAAAGGATAAAAGGCTGACAGTAAATGGGCTTTCTAGTTGCCTTTTGAAGTAACTTCTGGTGTCCTCAGAGTCTGGGTGCCACAGGCAGCAAACTATGATGCAGCATAAGGTGTAGGTAAAACATAACACCAGGATTTAAACCAGGAGCAATTGTCACTAGCGACAATGAAGCCCTGTTGTTTGTAGGGTGCTTGTACTTTGAGGATATGCTTGCCCATGGCACCTGAGGCAAATGCCAAACTCTTATCATTCCAAACTCCATCAGCTATGGGGACCAATGTTCTTTAGACCTTTGTCCATGAATAAACACAGCCAAGTAATTATAAGCAGTTTACCTTCCAGCAAAAGCTTTTCTAGCCCTGAAGGGGTGATGGCTTTTGCATCAACCACGAGACAGCATTGTCATGTCCACTTTGTACCAGTGCTTGTGGGTTATAGAGGAACTTCTGTCTCCTGCATCTCCCCAAGACATTACATCTTGAAGTTCACTGGACCATGGTTTGAAACATGAACAGTGTATGATTGCACGCAGATGGCTGCAGACCTGGATCTGTTTTATTTATACTTCTTGGAAAGATGTCATTCAACATGCTGTTAGATGTTTAAGTGTTTATCCTGAGCAATTCCCAGGTGAAATGTAACTAGCAGTCAATAGAAGAGCTTAATCAGGAGTGGGATGGAGGAAAGTCTTGTTCTGTGTCTGTAGACCATAAATCACAGATGTTGCAAGGGCCACAAATCTTAGCTTTTCATGCCATTTAATCTCAGTTCCCTAGCTGCTCATGAAGGAGATTTAAATTGAAATGAAGGAGATTTTATGCTCCTAGGAGACGTAGGTGTGCTGATTTGCTCATTCTTTAAGAAGCTGAAGAGCTGGTAAAGGCTTCTACAGGCACAACATTGTGTCCTGGAAAGGGGAAAAGTAGCTTTCACCAAACATGCTGAACACCAAACATGCTGAATAACACACGTGATTTTGGGCTGAACACCTGCAAACCAAAGAAAGCTCCTTTGGCCAGGTCTGCCCTTGGTCTAACTTAACCAAGTTAAACGCAACTTGTTCTACAAATGTTAAGATAGTGCTAAATTATTTTGGTCAATGACCAAGTATTTAGGTAAAAATCTGTGCTTTACTCCTTGCTAAATCATGCCCAGGATCCACTCCCAACCACTGGATTGCCCGAAAGTCCGAAAGCAGAGCTGTCCTTTGGAAAGCTCCTCATCCAGAGTCCCCCAATAAAGCAAGTTTGTGTTCCCTTTCCCAATTCCTGGGCACTTTCCAGAGCTTTTTTTAACTTCCTTGACCCTGGAAGCAAAAGGAGGGTTTAAAACTTTCTGCTTTACTTTTGGGAGATTGTTGCAAATGCAGCCAATGCTTGAGGGCAGAAGAAAAGCTGCATTGGCCTCTGTCAGGCTCAAAAAGCAAGCGACCTGGATAAACCAATGTGCAGCCCTGGAAGTGTGAAGTGTCTCTGCAGATTGGCAAAGCTCTGTTAACTTGTCAAGTCAGGGCACATAAAGTGAGGCCCTGATCCAGTTCTAGCGTCAGCCTTACTGATGTCAAAGACTTTCGTTGGTACCCACTGCATCCGAGATGCTGTGCTACCTCCCGTTTCAAAAGCTGCATCCGATCCTTTAGAGAGGAGTGTTGTAATGATGCTGTGAGCATGGAGGAATAGACCAGATGTCTTTGGCAAGGCTGAGGCATAAGCAACATCCTTGCCAACAATAAATGCTGCCTTAAGGAAAACCCAGCCCTGGTGCTATTCGTTTTTGCAGCCAGACTGAACTTCTCTTGATTTACCTGTTTCTGTCTTGGATTTATCTGGAATAGCAGCTACAGCTCAAAGCTCTTTACTTTTACAGCCATGAAGAGTCCATGCAGGCATCAAGTCCTACAGTTACCTCCCCATCCCAGCACAGGAGAAGGTTGGAAACTGCTGCTTGGATGCACAGGGAAGGAAAAGTCCTCATCCCATGTGTCCTCCTCCTTGGGACACTCCTGCCCCTCATTTTGCAGCTACCTAAAGGGAGCAGGCACAGGAGGTGCAATATTTTCTAGCTGGTTTCTGCCAAGAGGCTTTGCCTCCATGCGTGTGTTGGTGGCATAAAGCATGGGCTTGTCATAGAGAGAGCTGAAATACCTGTTCAAACCCAGCTTTTCCCGGAGGCTTTTGTCATATGAGTACAGGGCTCAGAGCTAACCAACGCATAAATAAATAACCTCTAAACACCAAGCCCTGCTGTTTTTTAAACCTGAGAAACCTCCTGGCAGGTGCTTAGGAAGTGATTTCAATTCCCAGGGGAAGAGTGATTTGTTTTCACACATGACATGAGGCTTCATTAAAGGACAGAGGCAATTTGGTGCTGCTGTTCCCCTCTGGCTCAGTTTGGTTTCCTTCCCTTCCACACCAGCTGTGGGACAAGAGGATGAGTGGCTTTTAAATCCTCTTGATCTATTAAGCTGGCCAGATCTAAAAGGTCTGTGCGTTGTGCCATGCATGTCCCAGGCTGGAAGGTTCCCCATGAATGGGGTTTTCTTGCCCTTCTGGCCCCAAACCCCTATTTCCTTAGTTAAAACACCTGAACCACCTCAGAAACGTGACTTTAAACCCACTTAGGTCTCCAGAGACAGTGGAGATGCGTGGACTGGCAAATAACACCGTCCAATGAGCCTCTGAGTGACCTGGTGGTGCTTAGCAAAGCACTATCAGTAACAGCATACAATAAACTTTCCTTATCCCACTCGGATTCAGGTGACTTTTCACTTGTCAGCAAGCACGTATCATTGGTTCCAGGAGAGGTCACGTCACAGGATTGTCCTATGCAAAGCAAAGAGGCAGCTTTGGCAGAGGCGACTGTGATTGGGACCCTCCCAAAGGTGCTTGCTTTGCATGGAAGTGAGTGCTGGTGCTGAGCAAGGTCATGTCCTACTTCTGAGGAGGCCTAGCTTAGGAAAAACACTGATCTTACAGTTAACACGACTAGGTGCAGCTGCTTGAAGGGCATTGAATTAAAAAAGAGCCTTTGAGTTTCTGCCAGGCAGATCAGCAACTTCTTCATGGGGAGCTTGGAGGGCCTCTTAGCAACTGGACATTTCCATTAGCAAATGAACAGGGCCCCAAAGTACAAGGGAAAAAGGCATCTGCAGACTGCAAGGTCCAAAACCATCTGCTGCCCAGCTTCCTGCAGGTGCATCCAGGAGAAGCAGAGGCTGAAAGAGCTGAAGTCCATCAGATGACAGGTCCTCATCTCTTATAAGCAACACTGTCCTTTCAAACCACGGTGTGAGTGTGGAAGAAGGAGAAGCAGTAGTGTAGATGGGGAAGAGGGGCATGCCTTGATCTCTCCCACTCCTCCTTCAGGAGGTGATTGGGGCACTCTCAGTTAGCTGATGTCTTCTGCAGGGTGAAGAAGGATGCCTCCTGCACCCATTAAGCCTATGGTGCAATTGCTTGCTGCATTGGCAGAGTAAGGAGTCGCATGCCAGCCAGCTTCCCATGTAGAAAATTTCCTGTACAGCTCACAGAGCAAGGCTTGTGTACATCTAGTCATTGTCCTGCACCTTAGTGATGGTTGAGTGTTGCACCTTTTGCTTAGATGCTCTGCTGAAAAGCATCCCAGCAAAATCCATCAACACAAATTAATGACCACCAGTCAGCAGAGATGCCATAACTGGATGGCTGATGCTCTTGTCCTAATCTAACCTGCATTCCAGTTTATTAGCTGTAACTCAATGATTAATGATAATGTGACTGTCCACCTGTGTTTGTTCTCACTGGTGCTCCATTCCCCATCTCTGCACCAAAGAAACTCAGCGGGTTCTCCATCAAACCAATGCACTGCATCAGTGCAAGAGGGATCAGTGCCTGGTGTCTCTGAGAAGTGGGAATGCTGAAACGAGTGCTGATTGACGAGAGTTGGAGTGAAGTGGTAAGTGAAGCAATAGCTCCCTTTCCATGATGCTGTCCTGTGTTTTGTAACCTGCCTCATGGTCACCAGATGATTAGGACCTTTCCTGAATGCATGACTTCCCTTACCTGGAATGTTTACGATGGCTGGCTTCAATTATTTCTTTCCTTCACACTCTGTATTTCAACCTGCCTCTGATGAGCAATTCATCTCCTCTATCAAATGACTTACCAAGATAGATTTCACATACAAGGCAAATGCATTTTGCCTCCCTTCATAATTTCACCACACTGCTTTTTATAATTCTGCTTCCCTTGCCTTATTCCCAGCCAGCCTTTACCCAGAGCAGAGACTTTTATGGGTAGAAAATGCCATTGGGTAAGAAAAACAACATTCACAGCTATTTTGTCTTAATTCTTGTGCCACAGCATTTCCCACGTTACCTGACTTCGTGTATAGAACTGGGCCAGGAGAATGCTGGGGCCCTTGTGTAGGGCTGCAATCGCATCCAACCATGAGCTTCACATTGATGTGTATGCTCAGAGTAATTGGTGTCAATGTAAAGTTGCATGTAGTTGTGTTTTACCTATGCACGTGCACTCACACATGGCCATCAAGCACCAGTGATGCCACAAAGCTTGTGAAAAAGCTCCTTTCCCCATATATTTATCTTCTGTGATTAATTGATACCAATTTAATGAAGAATGATGTGAGAATTAAGGGAATTGGTGCATTTTTATGCACATCCATGTGGTTGCTCAGTCTTTGTTTCCTTTTGCATTTAGCCAGCATGGATGGGACCCACAGAGGGTGGATAAATGAGTGATGAAGGCTCTGAGGGTGATTCCTTAGACGCGGCACTGTGTGAGAGCCAAGGCTGGCGCAGACACTGCTATGGTTGAGATCTGTGTCAGCAAAAAGCACAGTGAATACCCAGGCGAGGCTGAACGAGCACTCAGCAAAATTCATCTGCAGTTCATTGAGGCAACACATGGGGAGAGTTCACGGGGAGTTTATCATGGGAACTGTTGAGGGTTAATGGCCAGCAGGGCAGATTGAGTGGTGGGATTGCCAAATAATGAACTTTTCTCTCCAATAAATTTGGCCCTGACTTATAAAAAATCAATAACAAGCTGCACTTCAGACAGTTCCTTTTTCTTTTGGGGTGGGGAGGGGACGTGGGCTCAGAGCAATTTTTAACCTGCTCTTTCATATATATATAAAACAATGTATTTTACCCTGACCATTTATACAAAAGCTCTGATGTGCCACATTTATTGCAGCTTCATCGCCTCAGATAGATTTTTATGTGGGTGCCTGGCTATTGCTTTGTTTAATCATTTCTTTCTTTTCCCTTCCCAGCCCCTTCTCTCCTTCCTTTTCTATACTTTTTATGACTCTATCACCAGCGTAGATCTACAGGAGGGTTTTCATGTGATAAAGGATGTCAGAGAGGTCAGGTCAGCTGGGACAGAGCCAAAAATATTAGCATTTTCTAACCACTGAAGAGAGAAAATACAGTAATAGTTGGCACTTACAAACTGGCAGATATTCAACTGCAAGAAGACGGAGGGCTTTTCCTTCCCTTTGGTTTTATTTGCTTTCTAAGGGGAGAGAAGAAGATGGTTTCAATTCCTGGCTGTAGAACAGGCTTTCACTGTGATGTGGACTTGTGCTCGGGTTATGTTTGGGTTAGAAGTGGGCATCGGGCTGCTCTTGGACCTTTGTGTTTCCTGAGTTCCTCCCAGTCCTGCTTCCCTCTAGCTCTGTATGGAAGTAAGTCCCTCAAATGACCACATATAGTGGGTTCCCTCACAACAGACATCCCCTTCAATGCAGCTGAATAACTGCCAGAACTAAATTTGAATTCTAGAGATGTATTCCCCGAATTTCATCTCTCTTATGCTGGGTATCTTTTAAATCCTGTCTGCTCTTCAAGGGGCCAGTGTATAGGACTGGGAATTAGACCCTGGGTAAAAGGTCCTGTTAAGCATTTGAACACCATGACCTTCAGCAAAGCTATTCAAATGCTTTGTGACATTTTTCTCTCTCACATAAAATGATAGGAAAAATCAAATCCAGATGCCTTCTGGTGCACAGAGGAGTCGTTTCATCGCGGAGCAAAGGACTTCACCTCTTTGACGGATGTCATGAATAGGTATGGATGTAAGGTTGCTTAGTGTGTCTCTGTGTGCGATCTATTGCCCTACAATGGGGAAAGTTAGAACTACTTTGTTGTGTGCAAAAATCCTGTATGGTATCAGAGAAGCTTTCTTAGTGGATGGAGGAAGGATTTTACAATAAGGACAACTTTGGTGTCTTCAGTTTTGTCGTTGTGTGGATACAACATAGCAGAGGTGCACACAAATAGTTAAGGTACCAAAATGTTATTAACTATTGTTCTAGAGTCTGTGAACCTGGAATCCACTGGGGATGGGCTGTGGGTGTATGTGGGATGGTAGCTACTCTTGGGGAATAGAAAGAGACTTCTTCCAGTAGCATCACTGCTGTTCTCAGTCTTTTTCCTGGAAACAGTGACAGCCAGCTCTGATTTTCAGGGATCTCCTTTTCTTTTTGCTCTAACCATGAACTGTCAAACGTTGGTCAAACGATGACTCTCTCACTTTCAAGTAAAGAAACAGGTGTAATCAATGCTGCTCTCAAGACATACTCAAGAAAGCCAGGACTGAGATACAGAAGACGGGTGGCAAGGAGCACTGCAAGAAGAGCATGGGGATGTGTTCCATCCCTTTATACCATACACATCAGAAGGTCCGCATGGCTCTGCCCCTTTTCTGATGCCACAGGGCATCATAAGGATCTTCATGAAGGATGTCTTCCCAACAGACCCACTGCAACCAGCACTGGGCCAGCATTGCCAATAGACAGATAACACTTTGTCCCTGCCACTGTCTTAGACGACTAAGGGCATGAAACCATTGTCCAGGTTTCAACACTGGAAAACTGCTCTCAGCAATGCTATGGGAAGTAACTAGGATGATAAACTCCATCGTCAGGATGTCAAAAGCCAAGAGGTTTTAGGCGTTATGATTGAAGGTTGTTCCACAGCTCTGTGCAGGTTGGGAGTGAGTGGTGACCTTCACGTTATGGACAAATAACATCCCCAGAGGACAAGCAGCTGGGCTGCTTATTTAAACCAAGGAGACTACTGGCTTGCCCTTCAACCCACTGTTGACTCTTCCAAAGGTCTTCCCTTATCTGTCTGCTCACAGGCAGGTTTCAGCAAGAAGGTCTCCAATCCAGCATATGTGTGATTATGGAAGTCCTCCGGAGCACAGGGAAAAGCAAATCAATTAGACATTAAAATCCGTGTGTGTGGCTCTCTCTTTACCCTTTCCTTAGCACAGTGCCTGTTTGTGGTGACTTACAGACCTCCTTAAATTCTCCAGAAGTTTGCATGCACTTTTCTGACAGCTATCGGAGCACAGCCACCTCCTCTTGCTCCTAATTGCAGTTATTAACTTTTGGAGGGAGGAAGATTTATAGACATTATGAAATGGCCTAAATATGATTCTTTTCCTTCCAGTGTCATGTTGTCCTCGCTTATTTGGAAATCGTGACAAAAAGCAAACAGTTGGTGCTCATTAAAATGCCATCATGCAGGAACGCAGTGACATTTAGTGGAGGATGTTTTGGAGTAGTCTTTGACCTTTGCTCAGTGGCTTCTCCACAGAATTCAGGAGGTGCTTCCATGCCGCAGCAACACTTCATTGAGCTAAGTTGCTTCCAGCATGACAGGGATTGCCTCTGCATAACAGCAAAGTTTGCTTTCGGTATCTCTGTCTTCTTTGTACCCTCCTTTGAGGTATTTATATGCACTGATAAGATCACTCTGAGCCTTCTCTTCTCCAGGCTGAGCAGTCTCAGCTCTCTCAGCCCCTCCTCATAGCACAGATGCTTCAGTCCCTTTACCATCTTCATGGCCCTTTGCTGGGTTCTCTCTCTCTGTTCATGTCTCTCTTGTACTGCAGAGCGCAGCACTGGACCCAGTGCTCCAGCTGTGGTCTTACCAATGATGAGTAGAGGGGAAGAATCTCCTCCCTCAGTCTACTGGCAATGCAGCTCAGGATACCATTAGCCTTCTTCGCAGCAAGGAACTTGATGTCCACCAGGACCCCAAAACCTTTTCTATCAGCTATTTTCCAGCCAGGTGACCTCCATCACATACTGATGCATGGAATTGTTCCTTCCCAAGTGTAGGACTTTGTACTTTTCCTTGTTGAATTTCATAAGGTTCCTTTTTGCCCGTTTCTCCAGACTTGTGAGGCCCTTCTGTACCTGGGACTGTGGGACCAGGGCACCATGACCCTCTTGCTTGTTCTACTTCCCCATTAAGGAAGAGCTTTGTGAACCATTATCACTTGAACTATCAAGTTAAAGCATTGTAGTGATTTGGAAAACATTAACAACAGAAGCCACCCACTGTCACCAAAGCCCAGAGTGCTTTGCAGGACCTGCCATCCAAGAACCGGCTCTCATCTGGTCTCTGGTGCTTCACTTTAACTGAGGCAAGGCTGTTACACAGTGGGGGAAGAAGATAACCTGAGAGAATCAGCAGCCATAGGGCAATAACTGTTAATTGATCAAGAGCTGCAGCTGCAGTGCCAACAAGAACAAGAGAACAAACAGCTGGCTTTGCCATCTGCGCCTGTTTAAATGCAGCTCAAAGGAACCCCTCTCCAGAGCTCCCAGCTGTGAGGAAAGGTAACAACCCCATGATAATGTGGGGCTGCACGTGGGGTCTGGGGCTTTTATGCACTTAGACATGTCAAGCCATTCACACAAGATGTGCTATGCTTCCCAGCCCTGGCTCTGTAGGAGAGGGTGGTGATGGGCTCTGATGGACATGATCCTCCACTCAGCTGTGCAGACTGGACTTATTTCTAGCCCTGGTTGCAGTCCACAGTGAATAAAAGTCCAGGTGTTCAGAAATCAGTTGATGCATGAAGTACTTGCTGAGCTTTGCTCTTTCCATCTGGCTGGGCATAACAAGGACAGCTCTGCAGTGCTTCACCTAAGAGTGATGGGACACATGGATAGAAAAGGCCACCTATGGAATCTGTCTCCCATGGTCCCATAGGGATCACAAATGTTCAGACAATAACCCCAAACCTGCAAAATAAATTAAAAACATATGGAGTTGTTGTTTTATTCCCCAAGGATTTTCACATGATATGAGAAGACAGAGGGAATCTCCAATGTGCTATGATGAGGAAAGCTGAAAGTCAGTATCTAAATTGGGTATTTACCTTCCACTGACTCCAAAGGGAGCCCAGACACCAGGTTACACTGGATGGTGGACTCTCATCTGGTTGATTCTACCTGGGCTGCTTTGAGACATCTTGAGTTGCTCTTTCCCTGTCTCTAAACTATTTGTTATGTGTTTGGTGTCTTGTGTCTACACAAACTCAGTTGCTTGTGGCTTTTGCCTGTTTGAGACCAGAGACAAGGCAGCAGGACCCACCTTTCTTTCTAGTATCTGGGGGAAGTGATACTTGTTCTACCTCTTTCTTTGGTCACCTGGAACAATTCTGTGTTTATTCCCTTTCGGCCATTCCTGTTTCCCGGATAAAGAACACACAAAAGAGTCTTGACAGAGATGAGAAACTTTGAACTCATGATCTGGTGACTGTTCCAGGGAAGGAACTGCATTGCTGTTTTGTTTTGTTCGCCACTGGCTGTGCCTTTTCCCATCTGGAAGTCCCCTGCAGCTCAGGCATCAGAGATGTGGCCTCACCAGTATCCAGTACAGGGGAACAATCACTGCCCTGGTCCTGCTGCCGGACTGGTACTGATACAGACCATGCTGCTGTTGGCTTCTTGGTGGCCTGGCCACACACTGCTCATATTCAGCTGCATCAATCAGCACCCCCAGGTCCTTTTCCATAAGCAGTTTCCAGTCACCTTTCCCCAAGCCTGGGGCATTGCATGGGGTTGTTGTGGCCGAGGTGCAGGGCCCAGCACTTTGCCTGGTTGAATCTTTTACAACTGGCCTCAGGCCATTGATTCAGGCTGTCCAGATCCCTCTGCAGAGCTTTCCTACCACAAGCAGATCAATACTCCTGCCTGTCTTGGTGTCATCTGCACACTCACTGAGGGTGCACTAAATCCCCTCACCCAGATCATTGGTAAAGACATTAAACAGAACTGACCTCAACACTGAGCCCTGGGGAGCACCAGTTGTATCACCAATTGGATGTAACTTGCATCCAGTTTGCTTTATCGCGACTGCAGCTGGTAGCACCCAGCATTGCAGAGGCACAAAGTCTTGGTGAGGGGAGCCCAGGCCTCCAAAGAACAGTCCCAGACAGCTGCTCAGTTCATCTTTGTAACATCTGGGCTATGTGGCACTCATTGCTGGTCTCACATTGGCTGTTTCTGTGCAGGGGCTATCCGCTTACCAGTGATCTGTGTTCAATAGCTGAGAAGCAGATGCCTGGGAACAGCCAACTAGAGCATGGATATACAATAAAGCATCCTGTGAGGGATTAAGAAAAGCACTGTTTGCTGGGGATTATCCAAAATCAAGACAGTTTTATCTATTACATTTCTACCTCACTGTGTCTCTGGAAGTTCAGAAATCCAGGCTGTCTGTAGGTTCAATGTACTCTGTGACAGACAACAGGCATAATTTGCAGGGGATGCAAGGTCTTAAGAAGGTGAAAAGGAAGCACTAATCTTTACTGTGCACTGCATTTGCACAGGAGAGATTCCCACGGGCAATGGCTTTGGTAGTCTGATTCATAAGGAGATGACCATCTGGAAGCATCAACCCTGAGAAAGGAGGGAAACAAAAGTAATTATGAGTTTGACTAAAGCATCATGTCACAGTGTGCAGTGAGCTTGCTGCTCCTAGAGCTTCTGTACCCAGATAGCTCTCTTTCTACAATGTTAATTAGGGTCAGACTTAAGGCTGTCAAAGAAAGCCCTCTTCTTGGTTTTCCATCTCATCCTGCAGCTCCCCAGTTCCCAAGATGGTCTCATCTCTACTCCCCCTGCACGTCTCCCAGACATTCCTTTTCCTGCCATGAGGCTGAAAAGTATGTTTGTATGCAGGACTCAAACAGAGGCAGCTCACAGCCCCAGTTCCTCACTTCAACAACCCTCCTTCTGGCCTGGAGGTGAGACTTCATATCCAACTCCTGCAAGGCGCTGAAAATAAGCCTGGAAAACACCTTGATAACACACACATGAAACAAGATAACACAATGCAGGGGTGGGACATCTGTATGACTTTGACGTAAGTGATAACAAAATTGACTACAGACATCACTGTAGTTGCGGCTAAGCTGGTGCATGAGCATGACAAGACAGGAACAAAATGCTCTGTCTACCAGGCATGCCCTGAAAGAAGAAGGACCAAAACTCCTAGACATAATTAAATGAAAGTGGTTTTATTAGGAAGGGTTTTCCCAGAGACATTCTTCCTTTGGCATCTCTGGAGCTGCTCAGTTGTTTCTGTGCTCTGTTAGATGTAGATGGGTAGAAATACAGACATGTAGTGCATGCTCTGTCCTCAGGCTTAGCCATTATTCCTTCTCATTTCTTTGATTCCCTATTTACAGTAAAGGTCACGCTACCTGAAAGCACTGGGTGGCATTTGGGAGTTTCTTTTCAATGAGGCCAAAGAAAATAACTAAGGTTACACTGGATACAGTAAGTATTTCTCAGTATTTACTCTGTATTCACAGGCCCATGCTGAGGTAGGAAAGCGTCCTTCAAGAGATGGAAGAAAAGCTGATAGCAGTAGCTTTCTTTGTATAATTCAGGCACCAATATCCGTCACCAAAGCAAGGTAATTATCACAGTCAGATTTTCTGAACAAGAAAATATCATGGATTTTATAAACCTTATTAGCATGCGGTACGAATGCAAAACAACAAAAGGAGTCTTAAACCAAAACGTTATGTTAAAATCAATATTGATTGCCAGTGATAAGTGTTATACGAGGCAGTAAAACTCCATGAAATTCCTCCCCCAAACAAGGCTGTACACAAAGCAAAGGAGAGTGAAGAGCTCTAAAGCAGTCTAATCGCTTTGCAGATTGGGGAAGGAGCATTCTGATGCTGATCTGTTCCAACATCCTTCTTCCTCCTCTCATTCTTGTTCTCCTGGCGCCGTGCAACAAGTCCAAATAATAGCCCATTACTGAATGCACCGTAATGGCACCTTCGGGGATGGGATTAGAGTAAGTATCAGTTTGGAAATTAACAGCCTGGGTCGACGAGCAGCACACCAGCCCTGCAGCACCAAGGCGACATTTGAAATCCGCGCAGGGGCTGCTGCTTTCATTACCCTCTTCCCTTCTCCTCCCTACAGACTCCTACAGCCTCTTCAGGCAGGCAGGCTCTCGCACACCAGCTCATTCGCAGCATCCCTCAGCACCATGATAAGGCAGAGACATTTGACAAAGTATGCCTGTGTGGTCTTAGAATCCCAGCCTGGTTTGGGTTGGGAGGGAGCTTAAAGCTCCTCCAGCTCCAACCCCTGCCACGGGCAGGGACACCTTCCACTAGAGCAGCTTG
>WYDI02025042.1:0-16661 GCA_009867235.2 Psittacus erithacus | reverse complement strand
GGGGCAGCCACAGCTTCTCTGGGCACCCTGTGCCAGTGCCTCAGCACCCTCACAGTAAAGAACTTCTTCCTTATATCTAACCTAAATCTCCCCTGTTTAAGTTTGAACCCATTGCCCCTTGTCTATCACCATAGTCCCTGATGAAGAGTCCCTTTCTGGCATCTCCCCGCTGTTGGCTTCCCCTCCATCCATCCCAAAATTATATGTCCACAAGACCCAGAGTAAGTGAACCTCAGCACTTAGGTGATGCTGTAGCAAGCTGAGGAACAGATCATGGTGGTGCTGAGCATCACTGTGTGCTGAGATCCTGTCCTTGCAGCTCCAGGCTCCAGAGCTGCCTGTCTTCAGCCATGAGCTATCTATAGAGGTGCGTCCTGTCCCATGGTGTTTTGCAAACACCTCCAGGCCTTGCTTTGGGGATCTAAGATTGTCAAGATGCCCCCATACTCGACTCAACTGAGATTAAGCCACAAAGCCCTGTCCAAGGACTGCAGCTTGTCTGCATCATACACTGAGTGGCCTCTCTGGAGAGAAGGGAAGCTGTACTGTTCACTGCCAGCAACATCTCACTCTTGGGAACCTCAGCAGCAAAATGGATCTGGAAGGACAGCCATGCATGGGCACGGATCCTGGTCCTCCCACTATGAGAGGTGTCATGCTTGGGAATGAAGAAACCTGGATGCTGCTCTGCCAACCTTTTGTCTTGGTCTCGCCCGCTAAGTTCAGACAAGCACACATCTTTCTGCCTCTTTCAGTTCCTGGGCATCTCAGAAACATCTGGTTATGCCAAAAAGGGCTTGCAGAACCTCCACAGATGCACTCAGGATTGACTGATGGTTGTGTCAGTGCTCTCTGCAGTAGCTAAGGCCAAGTGAATGGCTGGAGATAGAACATATCTTATAGGGCAGCAGAGAGAGACGGGGCAAAGCTGCAACTCCACTCTGCAGATGGTTGGTGCAGTAGGAACAGGTTTAGAGGCCAGAACATGAATGGATGGGAAGGGGAGAAGGAAATAACTGAGTGGCTTCTGAGGTCACCTGGGCCAGCCAGGAAGTGGGCTTGGTGAACTGAGAGTGCCCTGTTTGCACTGTGCTGTTATGAATAAACAGCCACATCTACAGCCAGAGAGCTGGAAGTTCCTCTATGGAATAAAAAAGGACATAAGAATTTATGGCTTGGTCTGAATTAACAAATCAGTGTGGTGAATGAGAGAACTGTCAGCAATTCATTTCAGTGTGTAGATCCCCTGGAGGAAGAAAGATCATTAATACTCCAAGTGGTCAGAGACAGGGATAAGCCAACACACCTCACTTACTCTCCAAAGTGTATTTCATGCACCCTGTCTTCTACCTTCTTTCTCTGACTGCAGCATCCCCTTTAGGAAAGGACACAAAATGACTCTTAGTAACTTCTGATGTTTCAGACTGATGCTGTGCTGTCAGCCAGGGCTGGCAGCACTCTGGTGCCAGACAGGACATCTGGAAAGGAAATGAAGTCAAACCCACTCATTCTTTTTTGTAAAGTAATTTTAGCTTCCAAAAATTCCCCTTTGTTTGCCTGGAATGGAATCAGAGGAAGCCCTGGAATTGATCTCATCTGAATCTGAAAGCCTATGGTAAAAGGTACATGCAAGTAAAATACACCTGGGATCAGAGCAAAACCCACGTTCCCTGCTCTCCTGCACATAGACACACACACACATGTAAACCTGGGTCACTGACTGGTTGCATTATAGGTAACATGAACTCAACTCCAGGTAGACCTAAAAAATGGGCTCTGGCTGAGAAACCCAGTCCTGAAACCATGATGGGCATGCAAAAGAAGTGACATATGGGATGTTTTCTATGAACACAGAGATTGAGTTCTGGCATGCCAGCTCTTCTCACTTCCCTGGAGAGGCTGAAGCGAAGCGTTTTGTTATATCTAGGAAAGAAAAAAATGAATAATGGAGGGGTTTGTTTCTTTTCTTAAAATTTACCAATTTTGTTAATACTCCAGGTTTGCATCCTGGCTCAAAGAGGAGCAAACGGGAAACACCAGAACTGCCTCCAGGACAGGAATTCCACTTTTACCACAGTTTGTCTATGTCCTATCCTCTTCCACAAGATGTTCCACTGTGGAATAGGTGACCCTTCAAGGGAGTTGTTCCAACTAGGCCCTTAATAACTTATCATCCTTAGGGTGATGAACATGTCATTAGATCATCTTCCTCACCCTCACTCAATTTAGCCAACTCATTGATAAAGTGCCTTAGCCACCAGCTCTCATTCCTCTTTTCACCCCAGTAAACACAATGATGCTCTTCAGGCACCACAGACTTCAGCACTGGCTTTGTTTGATTTAGGGCTACTTTGGCCCATCATTGCTGGTTGGTAGTGATGTGAGGGTGTAAATATTGTTACAGCTTCCCCATCTGTGTTAATATGCAGAATTAATGCATATTAAGTGTATACCAAAGGTGTACAAGAACCAAAGAAAGATTCTTGCTGTGGTTTTAGTTTTGTCCCTTGCTCATTGAAATGATAGTTTGTCTCCAACCAGCAGTGAAATCCTAATGTGTAATCAGGGTTTCCTTTTGTAATTTGTTGTATTCTTTATTTTTAACTTAAAATCACAATTCTTTTCTCTTTCCAGACTCAAGTAGAAGATTTTATCTCCTTGAATGGGGAATACACCAATGTGTGATAGAATTAGTACCCATCCCTTAGGATAAGGTAGGTATCGCTCAGCTGACTCTCTTATCCACATTGACCAGCCGTGTGTGCCGTGAATTGCTCGCCTTTGAGAAAGGCTGAAAGTAGAAGTAGGTGGTGGGCAAAGAGTGAACATTGCATTAGGTGTTGGAACAAGAGGTCCTGACTCTGTTGGAGTTGCCACAGCCCTTTGGTAACCTGATGGTCCTGGTTGGCCATGGGTGTAACAAGTGCTGAAACCAAATGAAATAACAGCTCTCTGGAGTTTTAGTCCTACTCCAGGCATCAGGAATGGAGGTGGCAATTGCAGAGCTAGTTATTCTCCAGCCAGGGGAATTCCCACCTCTCACTGTGGATGTAAGCACATGGATCAAGAAAGGATTGCCACAAAGACTAAAGAGAAAGGGAAAAGAGGTCAGTGCTCATTTCAATCTGACTGCAATCCCTTTGGAACTCCCAGCAAAGCAGATCAAGGCTGTAAGCTTGACCAGGCACTGGGTGTTACCACTGTGTTTTGGGAAGTCAAATAACAACTGAACCCTGATCCTGACCTCAATGCCTCACAGGGATACATTAAAATTACTACGAACTAATGTTAGTGATAATATTAATGATGAGTTTTGCACCACTAAATGGGAAGTTTTCATTAGCAGCAGCAATGTTTCTCTCTGTGACTGGCAGCTAATTTGCTGCAATAAATGCCTTCTGCAATGAACACTGCAGTGATGCTGGGAATAGATGGGTGAGCATTTCTCCAATCAAGCACTCTGGGTCAAATGCAGAATGATCTCATGCACCGTGTCACATAGCTGGCCTGAAATGTCAAGCCCTGCACTGGGACAGAGGGGAGAGCAGGTCAGGTCACATCTGGTATTAAAAGGATTGTTTGTGCCATGCTCCATCCAGTGCCTTGGATTGCGAGGTCCCAAACAATCCTTCCCTTCATTCTCCAGCAGAGTGGTATTTTCGGGGAGACAAGGAGCAGTAGCTTCCTCACATCTAATGATATTTTTTCTCTTTTAGTTTTGACACACACACTACTTGTGTAGTTGAAGGGAGGGATTCAAGTCTAGACTGGTAACTGCATCAGAGACAGCAGAATCCGTAGGTCACCTCTTTCTTCTGCACTACCCTTTTAGCAAAGACCACAGACACCTTGAGGTTTGTATTCATTGGTCCTGAGGTGCTGGAGACCTCCCAAGAGGAATAGGAACACAGCAATGATTTATCCATGTCACACACATCTCTTCTTCATCAGCACAGCAATAAAGGAGCTGCACCCCATAAGGAAACCCCTACACAGAGCAGATGCTCTGGAGTGATCCAGACCCATGTACTGCTCATGTGCTCAACACTGTCATGACTGTAAGAAGCACTTCATGTCACCTGCTCCACAGCACTGCCAGACCTCTCTGTGCAAGGGAGGGAGGCGGCTGCAGCATGGAAGATCACCTGCTTTCGATGCCAGAACTTATTTCTATCCATAGGGAAATAAGGAGCCAGCGCTTGCAGGATGGGTGCTTTACACTGATTGCCTCCCTCTTGACCTTGCAGAGCATGGTACTCACAGCGACCTCTCCATTAGCAATATTCATCCTCAGCTCTCTTTATAGATGATGGCACTTCTATGGCATGATGCATCCTACCAACATTAGCCAAAGCAGCTGACCCGTTGGGAGTGCAGATTTCTTGCTGCTGGCTGCCAGGTCAGCCAAAACTGATCAGCTCTAGTGGTGGCATTTGCAGCCTGCATGTCTCAGGTTAAAGGAGGTGGATCCTACTCAGCACAAGGCACAAAAGGAGTCTAGATGCCTCAAAATGTTATAAACGCCTCATACAGGTCTGAACTCAGCCAAAACAACCTATCCGGTCTGGAGAGGAGGACATTATCCCCCGGGGCATGGAGACATCTCCTCTCCAGTGTTGCCCTGTCAGAGCTCAATTAAGAGCAGTGATTTGCAGAGACAATGGTAACATACTTGTCCCTGCCTCTTTGCACACTGGAGACAACACTATGGCCCTTCTAGCCAGCATGTAATGATTACTTCTGAATATGTGTGTTTTCACATCAAAGGACCTAAACCAAAGCTATAATTGTATTATAGCCAGTTATTGGCTCTGAAGGTGTGGGTTGTTGCCTTGTGGTGTGAAAGCATAGGGATCAAAGGAGTTCAGGAAGTCCAAATCTTGGTGGGATAATGAGGAGGACTGGAGGTCTACTGATTTTAGGACATTCTTGGGGTTAAATATCCCCAGAGCAGTGCTTGGGTTTAGTTCCAGAGTTTTCTGACTCCAGAAGGGAGTTGAGAATGGACTAATGTATGTAGCGTGTGGACCACCAAGGGACCAAGCAGCAGAGGATTCACTCACTGGGCAATGCAGATGCAATGTAGAACTCAGACCCTCAAAAACCCCCATTTTAGTTGAACACCTCAAAGCCTTTAAAAATGGGGCAGTTGCTTCCTTAGCTTTGCAGGTAGGATTCCTAAAAGGCTTAACCACTTCTTAACCCTGCTCCCCTTAGCAACAGAAAGAGGAGAAGGGAGAAGGAGGAAATGACTGTTGTAAGATTTCAATAGGTGCTTAGAGTATATTGAAATTGCCCCTTCTTCTTCCATTCTGTGTTGCAAGGATGTGTCCAGCCAAACCCTCATGATTCATACTATAGAAACATCAGATCCTGTCACCACTTCTGTGTTTTGCTGTGAGAAAGACAGGTTATATTTCCTGCCTGTGACAAAAGACCAGTACCAGCAATTTACAGGCAGTACCCTAGTTAAGCACAATAGACCAAGTGTGTGTCATTAGCAACCAGGCAAGTTCAAAGGGATTTGTACTCCCGCCCAGGCACTCCAGTTGGTCTGTTCAGGATTAGGAGAGCACTGTGTGTGCTTCTTGAGAGCTCTTCCCTGTCAGACCACTAATGTAACAAACCTTTTGTACATTTTTTGTATAGCAATAAGTGGGCTTGCAATTCTTCTTCAAAGGTTCAAGTACTGAGGATGAAGTGGTGATGTACTTGGGACCCAACAAATTCTGTATGTTGGGGGAAGGTAAGAGATATATTCAAGGAAAGACTTCCTTTCTTCCAGCTATCCAACCAGGGAGTGGAAATAGAGCTTTGTGGGTTTGTAACCTCTTGTAACTGCTAAACTGATGCTGGAGGGCTTTTGTCCCACTGCTTGCTCACCAGGGGCTGAGCAGCCAGGGCTGTCTGCTGTCTCAAGGAAGGGTTCATGCACATCGGTCATCTCTATCTATATATATTTGTTGCAGGCATTCATCCATGCCTCAGATCTAACAGTCCAAGGCAATGAGTCCCACTAACTGACTACATCTTTGTCACATTTTGACTTCCAAACTGACCAAATCTAGCCTTAGACACCTAGAATAAGCCCCTGAACATTTCAGAAACTATTCTGTGAGCATTTATAGATTATGAAGTAGAACTTTGGCAATGAATAGGAGTTTTTTTCCCATAGGGTCCACATCTTCTGTCATAGCAAGAACACAGCAGGAGAAGCCAGATGGAAGAGCTCATAGTCTGAGTGCAGGTGAGGTTCATGGGTTCTTTGCTAACCAATAACCAAACATGATTTCCAGTGAAACCTATTTTGAAAGCAGGGCACTGGACCAGGCCCTCACCTCTGAGGTTGCTCATGAGGTTTTCAAAGAGATGCTGAACTCTATGCCTCACAGTATGTTCCCTGCTCCGAAGTCAACCAAGGGTAAACTGCCCCTCATGCTTCAATAACAAGCTGGACTAGAGAGCACATTTGTTGCCAGCTCCTATGGATGAGAAAGCACAATTTATGTGATGTACATAAAGGAGTCACACACCTTCAAGGTGTATGCAGCAATGTGGCCACAGCTAAAGGGCAATAGGCCAATACTTGTTGGGGCATGGCTAATCCTCACATGTCATTTTGACACCTCCCTGCAAGCAGAGAGCAGAGGTTGTGGGATCAGCAGCATTGGCCACCCTTCCTTTCAGTGCTTAGATTATTTACTTTACTGTTTTCTCTTCTCTTGGCAGCTGATTTGTCAGAGCAAGTGAAGCAGCTCGAAGAAGAGTTGTGGCTGCAGCAGGAATATTACAGCAATTAGAAAGGGCCATAAGCAGCTCCCTGCATATGAAACCACTCATTGAATTTGACAAGCAGCCTTTTCTTCTTCTCCCAGCCACCGAACACAATGCAGCCACTTTCCCCTTCACCAGTGCCAGCACTTTCTTTCATTCCCACCAAGGGTCCTGTGCACACGGACCAATACACTCACAGTCTGAAAGAGACCTTTCTCCTCACTCTGAATGTCTTGTGGATAGAATTAACGCTGATGGAGTATGTCACAGCCTGACTGTAATTTAGAGGCACATCATGAACCCACGCTGTCCTGGCACAGGTCCAGCTGTCAGATGTGATAGGAAAGTAAAACAGCCTCATCTACCCCACCAGCACACTGCTCTCTGGCAACCACTGATTTAAGCTTCCTACACGTTATGGTGTGTCATTGGGAGATGATGGATGAGGTACCAATGGATGTTGCCTGTCTGTTCCTGGTGAGTAGTAGGTATGTCAGAAGGATAGCTGGAAGGATTCTCTTGGGCTCATTTCCATGTTTGCCTGGACTAGTGAAAAAGAGAGAGGACATGCTACCAGAGCGGGACGTTATAAATAACTCCATGCTATATGGAATAGGGCAGAAACCTGTCAAGGTTTCTTCGGTCTTCATAGTCATGGGGGGAGACATCTATCCCTTTACAGAGGTCCTTTCCATTTATGTGTTTTCTAAGGGCTAAAATCTTGTAACATCTCAGAAGTAAGTCCTACAGGGGATTTTCTAGACCACATGTCCTGCCATGAGGTAGAATCAGCCTTTCCCATCCCAATGCTATCTAGTTGCTACAGTCTTGGGTCTTTGAGTCATTTTGGCTAATGTTTCCTTTGGAAACAGGCAGCATGAGTAATTAATGTGTTGAGGTGTCCTTTTGGGAAGAAATTGGAGTGATTTGAAGAGGAACATGGAGGGTTTTACACCAAACTGCACTGCAATTGTGATGAGCAACTGCATTCAGCAAATACGGGCTGCCAACAGGGAACAGAGCAAATATCACCCCTGCAACACCAAAGTGGACACAGAGGGCTTTGCATTTGTCTGGGTACCTGTGTGCCCCCTGTGTGTCTCTGTGTCTGTCAATTTCTGTGTGGAAATTGGAGGCAATTTCCTTGTCTCTAACTACACAGCATCCTTCTGGAGTATGTCTCCAACTAAACACAATACTCCAGAAGGATGCTGTTTAGTTTGAGACAATTAAGGAAAGAGCCACAGGAGCAACTGGAGGCTTGCAGATGGGGGTGGCAGGAACAAAGGGAGGACATACATCTAAGGATGGGAGGCATATGCTGCCTGGTGTTATGGAGAAAAGGTTAAGGGGTAATTTATCATTGTCTCTAAGTACCTGCTTGGGAACAGTAATTTGAAATGAGAGAGCTCTTCAGTTTGCATCACAAAAGGGTAACGTGAGCTGTTGGATCCGAGCTGAAGTGGTGTATTTTCTGAGACAGAGGCATAACAGAAGGAGTGAGTGGAGGAAGGGCAACCTCCTGCAATGGATGCTCCAACCCTCCACCTCCAGTGGTTACAAACCCCCTCTTTCCATAACTGCACTTGTTCTCAAATGGCAAGGTTAATTTGAGCAGAATAGAAGGGGAAATTAATCCCTCTCCCAATAAAAATACCAACATTTCTTGCAAGCTGGACCAAAACCATTGACACTCCAAAATTTTCTGCAGCCTTATAATTCCAAGAGATCCAGACATGCCTGACTGTTTAGTGTCAGAGATTTTAACCCAAAGGGAACTTAAGTAAACACCCAAATCAATATGCTTGGGTTTGCTACCACATTCATCAGTATTCAGCTGGAAGTCATGTCCTTTGTTAATCAGTGTTTTCTCATTTTGACACGTTTCTTGTAATCTCATTTTGCCCAATACCATCTATGTGCTATTGGCCTTGTTCCTTGCTGAACTACACCTCCCATGTCACAAATAGCCCTTGATTCTCACAATCATGCAGCTCAGGCAGTGAAGAGACTCCTTGTGCGTTATGAGAGACACAGTCCTTCAGCAAAGTCAGCTCTGAATGCAGCTTAACTTCTGGAGATCCCATTTTGCTAACGTAATGTCCTCAGGAAAGAAAAATGCCACCTGAGACCAAACTCACAATGAAGTCATGAATTCATATTGAAAATACAATTAAGGCCAGACCCAAAATGAGAGATTTCATCCTTGCGTCATGTAAATAAAAGTGTTCCTACACCAAATTTAAATGGTGTGAAAAGGCCCTCCTGGGAAACCTGATTGATAGAAAGGTCCATGGCCAGTTTTGAGAATGATCCATTCAACATAGACCTTGATGACTATTCCACTGGAAATCAGTTTTATCTGCTAGATGGAATACAAACGAAGCAGCTCAGTTTAGCTTCAAACTCTGGGTCCATCTGTGGGTATTTCTAGGAGCTTTGTCTTAAGACAGTTGGTGAGACCACATTTCCGCTTGCTAGAGACAAGGACAGGAGCATGCAGGGGAAGAACAGAACAGAACAGAGACAAGAACAGAAGAACAGGGGAAAGTTGTCCCAGCATACTCTTCAGTGCTACATATCCAGACTTTCTGGCTGCCAAGCATTCAGATGGACAATGCAATTTTCATCCAAACACACCGCTCCTGGGCAGCTGAATGCAACCAGCCAGTTACAGCAAGGGCTGATCATGGGCAATATCTGGGGTGAGATGGGAATCTTCATTGTCCAGCTTTTTCATGGGTTATTTTAGACTGTTCCTCCATAAATTGGAAGTGCAATCTTCTCCAAGGCCCCGGCTGTGTAACTGAGGGCTTTCCATGGGATATACAAAATAAGAAGAAATGCTTGCATCCTGCTTTCATCTCTAACTGCTCACATCAGTGATCCAGAGACACAATGGTTTGCTTAGCTCACAGCCGGTCTTGTAGACTGCCTGCTTTCTGGAACAACTTCATGTGGGAGATTCACCTCCCTTGCCTTTGCTGTCTAAAAGCCATGTGTGTTCCAAAGCAAGTGTCTATGCTCTCTTTTTGACCATTGGATATAGATCAGGTGGGAAGGCTAAGCAGCAGATTAGATAGAGGACACAAAGTTAGAAGAAATGATTCCCATCATATGCTATCTTTATGTTTGCTTCTATGCGTTTCCAGAGTGGCCCAAGTCCTAAGCACCAGCCACTCTAAATGGCCCAGTGAAATTCCCAAAACAGGCAGAGCTTTGTTTCAGCATGAGATCCCACCTTCCAAAACAGGTCTTGCAGATACCACAGCTGAAGCAGGAGAGAGGGCCTTCTTTCATACTGCAATTTGTTGTTGGTTACAGCATCTCCCCAAAGAGCAAGAGACCAGTGATACCCATCTCCTTTGTCTGTAATCATGGGAGTCTTCTTGTCTCCCATGAGTATCCAATAACATGGTAACAGGATTCTCCAACATTAGAATCTCCTATGATGATGGCGAAGCTACTCCATTTTGCCATGGAAGAGGAGAGATGAACATTGGGGCAGTGACTATAGCTCACTTTCTTCATCCTCACGGTTGTATCATGTAGGCTGGCATCTGCTCTGCCCCTCCAGCTGGCTAATACTCTGCTTCTCAGCCTTAGCATAAAGAAAAGTCAATCCAGATCCTGTCAGAGCCAAAGGATGACGCCCAAACCCCAGCCTGAGAGGGTATTGGCTCCATTCCTGAAATCCACATTGTTCGGGGATCTCCACAAGCAAGTCTGAACAGCTCTGTGGCCTTTAGCAAGGCGGAAGACAGGGAGACAGCCCAGCTGGGAAAAGGATTTATGCCCATACAATGAGGATTTTTCATGGTATGACATTTTATTGTGTGCTGATGTGTTGTCATGAGTCCCGCGAGTCACCATGAAGGCTGATTTCTGTCTTCTCAGTTCTCAGCTCCTCTTTTGTCTACTGGGTTTGTTTCTACCAGGGATTTAGAGCTAATGAAATTAAGGTCTTTTGCTTCTGAATGAATTATAGCTCTAGTTCATGTCAGAGCACGAGGTCTGCAGGAGAAAGGGGTAACAGAAGCATCTGATGGGGCTGTGAGATCAAAGAATACAGGCAACCTTTTTTTTGGTTACAGGCTTTGTAGTTGTTCTTTTGAAGTTAAATTTGTTCAGGAGAAACTGAACATGAACTGCAATGTACAGGTCAGGGAAGAGCTGTGATAAAATGCATATTACCTGTAAGAGACACATTAAAATGGGTCTTTCTCGCAGAAAGCATCAGATGGATAAGTTACAAGGTCCATGTTAAGCCTGTCTATGACACAGTGGATTTAGATATCTCAAGATTAAGAAAACCCATTTGTAGATGGCAGGTGATGAAACAGCTTAGCCCACTGTGATCCCAGAGAAGTATGCACATGGTCAAGCAGAATCACTTACAGATTTGATATACAACTCTGGAAAAAACTGAGGATGATTGTGACCATCCTCATGAATGCACAATAGAAAGATAGCTTGTAAAGTTGAGGTGATGACTACTTTGACTTGATCCAGTTCAGACCACTGGTATCTTCTGTCCACATCCTGGATTTCAGGCAGTCTCCTTCACCGTTGTCAGTGTTGGAAGCTACTTCCTCAGCTTAAATGATCCTCTTCTCAAACGTGGTGTGTAGAAACCCAGAAAAGTCCAAAGAAACTCAACTGTGCTCCAGGAAGAGGCAATAAAAGAGCCAGAGCATCACCATGGTCATTACAGAAAGCCTTGATTTTTTTAGCAAGACCAAGTTTGCAGACAGAAGCAGAAGCATATTTTGTTAGGACAATCTATTTGGTGGAAAAGAGAGAACTTCCCCAAGAGGATGACCCTTCTCCATGCTCAGATTGGAAATGAGGAGATAGACTCTGGGCCACCCTGCAGAAGGCGGCAAAAGGAATTACAAGCCCTGCGGGTTGGACAAGGGGTTGGGTACAAGAGAGGAAACTTCCTTCTTTACTCCAGCCCCAGGATTCCGTTTAAATACCACTATTCTTAGCTGGGTGAAACCAATGCATCTTCATTAACCAGCAGACTCTGCCTTCCTGAAGATTGATCTGCAAAAGATGTCTCTAGGTCCAGCTAGAGGCAGGTTACCCATCCATAGGAGTAGCCATGTGGAAGGAGGTTTAGAGACAGTTACCAGGCAATAGTTTTGTAGGAAAGCCTGTGCCAAAGCTCTCAGTGTTGGCATTGTTTTTAATCCTAACTCATAATAGCTCCACTATTATAACCCAGGAACCAGCAGCCTGGCAGGAGCCCTGACTTCAGATAATGTGAAGGTAGCTGCTGTGGTTTCACATGCGGATGTTTTATGAGCGGTGTGCATTGACCTGTGCCTCAAAAAACAAAAAAGGGAATCAAATTAACATCTCTGTTTTAAACACAAGTTCTGTTTGCAACAGACCCACAAGTGTAATTTACAATTATGCAGAGAGATGCTGTTTACAGCCAGCAGAAAATGACTATGGATGCATGAAGAATAAGATTAATACATCCCCTAAACATTTTGCCACTAACACACACAGTATTGCCTTCTGAAATGATCCCCTAGAAGCAGTCTGTGTCCTAGACCTGCAACCCAGGGTTAGCAGGTTGTGGGACTTGTGTTTTCCTTGTCCAGAGCTCCAATGTGATTGGATGGAACATATGGAACACCCAGATCTTGGGGAGTTCTAGTTGCCTTTGCCAAGAGGTAGCAGAGATGAACAACTTTCTCAATATGGGGCTACCCGGGCCATTTCCTTGTGTTTTCTGCATGTGCTTTCATGTGAGTAACTTCAGGGTGAGAAGTTTTTGTTTACAGAGCAGCAGCTTACTATGGTGTGTTAAGAGTTTCTGAAGTAATGCCACATGTTTTCAGTTCACACCATGATGACTCTGTGCCTGGCATTTCATTCTTACCACCATCACTCCCCTCACTTCTAGCAATTCATTGAGTGTTCAGTTCTGTTGCTGCTATGACCCAAAGGAACAGAATGGCTTTATTCCAGAATAAGAAGAAAACTCATAGTTCATTTGTCACCCAGTTCTGTTCTTTACAGGTACCTTTCCACTTCACAGAGTGAAGGCCTCAAACATGCTCCCTGGTCATCCTAGCAAGCAGGGTTGCACCCTCTCCATCTGTGGTTTGATTATGGTAGCTGTCTTGAATTTGAAAGGAATTGGAGAGAAAGGGCAAGGGGACTCCACAGATACAACTCTCAAGGGCAAAACACAGAGAAGTGCCAGAGTCAGTCTCCAGACTGTGTCTGACTGGTGCGAGTAATGTCAGCAGTGATGGAGAGCTAGGCATCTCCTTCCTTGCATGAACATCATGACAGCCGCTCATGGACCCAGCCCCATCTCCTTGCATGCAAGTCAAGGGAGCCCCACGATATTTGCTGTTCTGATGGGAAAGTTGTCAGCTGTGCTCATTCTTACAGTTGTTATCCAGAAAAACAAGTCTGGCACTTTCCCTGTGGTGGCATAATCATAAAATCAAAGAATCATGGAATGATTCAGGCTGGAAGGGACTTTAAAGATCATCTAGTTCCAACGCCTTACCATGGGCAGGGAAAAATAGGAAAATAATGGACCAATAATAGGGAAAAAGTACATGCAAGATGTAGTTTGCAATGGATTGCATCATCTCAGAATGATGGCAAAAAGACCAGCAACTCGTAAGGCATATCACTGGAGGCTAGCAAAGTACACCAACCTGTTATAACCTTCCTAAAGTCTCTTTGGAAGGCAATTGCTGGCCATCACCAGGCTATGTGACTCTGTAGCTGCAATTGGGCTAGACGAGGCTCTGGTCTGCACTGATGTGGCTGTTCTTGCTTTAATTCATCCTTCCAGCTTCCCCTGCTCTTGTCCCTCCCCAAGCTGTCCTGAGAAAGGAAAGCACTCAGGAGGGCACTACAAGAAAATATTAACTTCCCTATGAGGCTATATACAACCCTCAGGCCATGAGCAAACTGCCTTAGTGTATTCAGGAGATACATGCATCAAATGCAGTTTGAGTGGTCGTATGTTACAGATAGACCATACTTTCACCCCTCAAACACAGCCCTGATTTCTCATCGCTGAGCCCCTTCTTTGGAGCAGCTGTAATTTATGAACGAGATGATAAAGAAACAAAAAAGGATCCTGTCAAGGTTCTCCGTGCGTGTTGTAAATTGTCCATATATCAAAGATATTGCCTGCATTCAGCATTTAATGCTATCAGTAAAAATATAATGTGAGAGAGGGAAAAAAGAAGTTGCTCACAAGAAAGAATGAATAATAGGTGTGAAATATGAAGGCTGTAAAACCAGCATTTCTCCTTTTGGCTGGAGTGCCGGTATTTCTTACTATTTAATTTGCATAAATCAATGAGGAAAAAAAGATGCAATAACAGAAATCAGATTCTGCAGCTGCAGGGAACCAGGATAATCTGAAGAAGGATTTGGGGGATTATAGATGTGTTCCACAGAGAGCAGCACCAAACCCATTGATTTTTCTCAACTTTTCTTGTATTCCTCGCTCAGAGAAGTTTGCCTCTGCTGCTACATGCCAGGGGTGAGGTCGTGCCAGGAAAAACCAACAAAGTTGGCATTTTTAACTTTATACTTGTTGGTTCATTGATTGGATTTGCCAGATTTAGTAAAAGAAACCAGTAATAGAATCATAGAACCAATGGTTTGGGTTGGAAAGGACTTTAAGATCATCCAGTTCTAATCCCCTACCATGGGCAGGGACACCTCCCACTAAACCATGTCACCCAAGGCTCTGTCCAACATGGCCTTGAACACTGCCAGGGATGGAGCGTTTGCCACTTCTCTGGGCAACCTGTTCCAGCATCTCACTACCCTCATGGTAAAGAACTTCCTCCTTATATTTATAATAAGAGATTATAGAAACCTTCTGCATGATACTCCAATGTCTATAGAGAAATGTTGCTGGAAAGCAATGGAAAGGGACCAATGTTGTCTTACTATGGTCTCAGAACAAGAGGGGAGACACCTGAATGTACAATAAGCAGGAAAGGGACTTGGAGCGAAGGTCAGGCTCCCCCACCCTAAACATGCCCTAATGCCTCCCAGTCTAAACCTTCTGGATTCACTGGCAGACTCATGTAGGATTCAGTCTTGGCTTGCTTTATGGCTTGTCTCAACATCAAGGAAGCTAATGCAGGACAGGGAAGGAGGGCAGTAGATCAGAGGGAGCTGTGTGGAACCTACTAATGGATTCTGCCTTGCTCTTGGCTACAGCTCCATGTGCAGTGCTGGAAAATGAGAGTGGTTTGGTAAAGACCAGGAATCCAGCAAAGCCACCAGAGCACTTGTCCAGGGAGCCAGAGAAAGACTGGAACTGGGTTCTTCTGAGGGGAAAAAAGCCTCCATCTATTTTTTGACTTCTTCCTCCCTTTGTTTTCTCTTCCTGTGCCCTGAAGAAGCTGTTGATTATAATTTCAGCGCAGTTTGAGATGCAAGCTTAATGCATCAGTCCTTTCTATTTCTGTGCTCTGCGCATTGTCATATGAAATAACACAGATTATATTTTGTTGTTGATGCATTGAATATACTTGATATTTAAATCCAGCAGTGGTTGCAAGAGGCTGAGGTGCTGTGCTAGGATTGGAGAGGCTTGAGGTTTGCTTGGCTTTCTTATCTATTCTGTGGAGAGATGGAGACTCTGTCTTGTGGTTTTGTGGGCTTTGTTTTACTTCTTTAACCAGGTAACATTAAAGAATAAATTGGAATGAAGGGCCAGTTCTATCCTCCTTACTCATAGCAAGCTTCATCTTAGAATCATAGAATAGTTAGAGTTGGAAAGAACCTTAAGATCATTCAGTTCCAGCCCCCTGCCACGGGCAGGGACACCTCACACTAAACCATGGCACCCAAGGCTCTGCCCAACCTGGCCTTGAACACTGCCAGATCTACACTGATCCACCACCACATCCAACATGATGGAGCATTCATAACTTCCTTGGGCAACCCATTCCAGTGCCTCACCACCCTTACAGTAAAGAACTTCTTCCTTAGATCCAATCTAAACTTCCCCTGTTCAAGTTTTAACTTCATCCTGCTGAAAATGATTGCTACCAGCTTGATGTTATACGGTAAAGGTGTAAAGGCCCTGTGTTAATTCTTAGTAGTCATGTTTTTTACTGATCCTCCTGCTGTGATATTTCTAGTCTTAGATTTCTCCTTTGCCATCGTGGTGCCCTAATAATTCAGTTCCAATTGTGTGCTGTTCTCCATTGTTAGACAAGCTTACACTGGTTAACCATGAGTATCACTGAGGCCAGGGACCAGCTGTGATGCTCTCTGAACTTCCACTGTTAGAACCCAGCATGTGAGAAACTGCCTAATACAGGAAGCCCAGAAATGGACTAAGAACAGGTATAACAGTGAGATAAGAAGGGATATGAAATGGGCTAAAGAAGAGATATAATGGACCCTAAACCTATTGTTTGGAAAAAGCTCAGTTTAAAGGGATGTGGTCCAAATTTACAGGGTGGTTCAGTTTCCTGCAGAGCTGGATTTGCAAAACAGGGCAGAAGGAATGTCTATTTCAGGTTTAATTTGGTTATGAGAGTGTCCCTGCACTGTTTCTCCACATTTCTTTGTGGGCATCTAGAGTGCATTCAGCACCAAGGATGCTCTGCAGTTTCTGGGACGTGACCCCTTCCTTTTCTGGATAATTGTTGGATGGTCCAGATATTTTAGCTGGAAGGCAGAGGCAAGGTTGGTTCAGGACCCACTGAGACCCTTTTAGGTATCACAAGGCTGCTCCACTAGAGCAGGCTACTCAAAGCCCTGTCCAGCCTGGCCTTGAACACTGCCAGAGATGGGGCAGCCATAGCTTCTCTGGGCACCCTGTGCCAGCGCCTCAGCACCCTCCCAGGGAAGAGCTTCTGCCTAAG